>VMDR010008384.1:0-36766 GCA_007922815.1 Macrotus californicus | reverse complement strand
CCGCACCCAGTGGGCTATGTCAACTCCTTCCCACCGCACCCAGTGGGCTATGTCAACTCCTTCCCACCGCACCCAGTGGGCTATGTCAACTCCTTCCCACCGCACCCAGTGGGCTATGTCAACTCCTTCCCACCGCACCCAGTGGGCTATGTCAACTCCTTCCCACCGTACTCAGTGGGCTATGTCAACTCCTTCCCACCGTACCCAGTGGGCTATGTCAACTCCTTCCCACCGTACCCAGTGGGCTGTTAGAGTGAGAGGGAGTTAAGTCATCATTGCCATGAGAGGCTCTGCTTATGACGTTCATTCCTCTGTAAAACAGTCTGGTTAGTACCCAGGAATAAAAACAATAATAAATGGATTATTTTGGTGGTGTTAAGGGAAGAGATAGAGTAAGATATCCCCAGGAAGCTGTAAGACCAAATCTCAAATGCCCCGCCAAGATTTAGACATATACAGGTGACTCCCCCAAAGTCTTCAAAAACTACTATTGAATTCACCATTCTTCATTTGACTCAGGGCCCTAGCAATCACTGAGTTCCCTTCATATGGGAAATTAAAGTAACTGACGACACTGCTTTACCTGGGAACTACTTTACAGATACAAAAACAGGGAGATGAAACCCTCCCACTGGACAGCCACCCCAGAAGTTAGGTACGTAAGCCCTGACACCTGTTTGCCCACACCACCACTCCTCAGAATGTGAAGGACAGGTGCGCAGTGAGGTCACACTACTGAGTAATTCTTCTGACCTGCAAAATGAGAACGAAGTAGTCTACAGGTTTGTTGCGCTGGTAGAGGTAGTGTTCCGGGGCTTTCTTGTTCTTCTCGTCAAACTTCAGCTCCTGGATGACGTTGGGGTGCTTTAGCAGCCTTAGAAGGATCTTCTCTGACATCTGGGATGGGCTAAATGCTTCTACTTCTACAGGTACAAACACAACTTGACATTACACTTCAAATGGGTAGAAAAAGTTATACTAGTGATTAAAGTGTTTGGATAATAAGAATACTTGGAATCAAAGTGATACAATAGGAATTAACGAGACTTCCATTTGGTGATCACTGGGGGCAGATTACCTGGGAGAAATCAGAAAATGCTGAATTTTCATATTTGTTTAACATTCTTCCTCTTCAACCTGTCACTGGTTTCCGTTCTCACGAAAACACCCTAATTTTCTGACTGATACCAACAAAACCCAACCAGAAGCAGGGTCCCTGACTGCCAGGAAGCCCCAGCCACAACAGTCTTGACTGTCCAACAACAGCCAAGGGGAGAAGCGAGGTCAGGAAGCATCTCGGTGGGTTAGTGCAGGCGCACGACGCAGAGCCCCACGCCTCCTTCTCCCACTCGAACGCCCAGGACAGCCCGGGATCAGGACCGCGGGGAGACTCAGAGTAAAAGCGAGGCACGTGCACACATCGACATGCACTCCAACTTGCTCATTAAAAAAAAAGTTATGTTGATCTATATTTACAAAGACATCAATTTTATTTAAAATAAAAACCAGAAACTGGGCTGTATGGTGTCTCAGAGGCAGAGTAGGATAACATTTCATTTTAAATCATGGTTCTTAAATGATGAACATTTTTTTAGAATCAGAGAAAGAATAAGCAAGTATGTTAAAGATAAGTTTATAAGTTTAAAAAAATGTTTAAATTATGTTATATATGAAAATTATAAATTCTGTGTTAGCTTCTGTTCTTTTTTGTAATAACAAAATAAGATAGTACATTGCAGAAATTTTGGAAAATACAGAAAAAGTTAAAGAGGGCAAAAAAAAATCACCTAGAAACCAACCACTTGTAACCATTCTAAGCAATTGGTGAGGGTTTTCTCCCAGTGTCTGCCTGGGTGTGTGCGCCTGCATCTGAGTGTGCACATGCAAAACACGGCCACAGGCTTGCACACACAGTTTTACAGCCTGTTCTTCCTCGCTTTGCGTTCAATTACGAGCGTTTTCCCGTGCCCTAACTATTACGTTGTGAGCATCTTCATGGCCTGGCATCTCTCACGTAGCTGCTGCCAGCCTTCTTTCCAAACTGGTCTGAGTGCAATGCACTCAGCTGAACAGTACTGGCTGCCCGTCTTGGACACAGACGTCTTCGACAGGTCACTGGGTACTTCCAGATTTTCTCCCCCTCCCCCTGGCCAACAGAGTTCACCCTTCACCTAGACAGCCACTGGGGATGTGAGAAGGGCTAGTCAGTCTCTTAAGTCCATTCAACCTTGACCTCTCTGGAGCAGTCAGTGCCGGCTGGGTTGGTGGTTTTAATAATGTGTACACTTGCCTCCTGGAACGGGCCCAACTTAACAATCTGATTTGAAGAGGCCATCAAGAAATCCATGTCCAAGTTCTTAGAATTTATGATTTCATTAAAACCATAAAAGATTTAATTTTGAAAAGCTATTTGTCTTCTTTGCAAATCATAGCACCTGTATTACCATTGATATCCAACTGTTCTTCCAAGGCAAGCTGAAGAATTTACTCAACGTCCAACACGCAGTGAGGTGGTGCCTGGTTCACACTGTCAGCCTGCTCCGCCAGCTGCTCTCCCAGGGACTCAGCTGGAAGCAGATGACCTGGCCTACCGTTCACATGCAGTGTGGCACTAACATTCATCCTTACCTTTCAGACCAATTTTAAGTTACTGGTCCACCCCTGGTAAATGTCTCAGAGAGTTCATGCCGACACTGAACATAGGAGAGGAGAGAATTTAAAAAGAAAAAAAAAACAAAACAAAACAAAACACAAAAGTGGCATTACTTTCACCCCATTTCCCAGTTTCTACCCCAGCCCAGCCCAGTCAGTGGTGGGTAAGAAACACGCTCCAGGGTTGGTAGAGATTTCAAACGGTGATAAGCTGCACTTGCCTGTTGCTAGGAAACGGTGCATGGCCAAGAGAAGCTGTGGTGATATTTTAACCTTCATCTCGCTGTCTGTCTGCTTAAAGGCAGAAAAATCTTGCTTTCTTTCACGATGGGCCACTTTCTTTTTCGTTCTATTATCCGCTGAGGAAAGAATAAGAAAAAAGTAAGAAAGTGCATTCCATTAGGTCAGGGCTCTTGCTCAATGGAAATAACAAAAAGTAGACTGGAAAGGCCAGACTGCAGATTGTGGACACTCCACACAAACACCACATGGAAAGAAGAAAGGGAGGATCCTCATCAAATCAGAGCTGCGTGGTCCTAACACAATCCAAAGGAAGTAACAGGCAACCTAATCAGTAGCAACTATAAATATACTTCATGAAGATCTCTAGAACCCTTACAAGTCCATATGGGACAGCCTTGGGCAAAAGCCCTCCCCTCACAGAACCTACAGAACTTCACAGCAACAGAGGATGTGGCCTGGAGCGCAGTCTCCTGCTGCTCAAGGTCACCACACCACAGCAAAGAACAATCGTTGTGCTACAGTAGACACCCGGGGAGTGCATGCCTGCCTTCAAGAGGCTCCTAGCCTGAGCTCAAAGGAAAAACAAGTACACAAGCAAAATCTCTTAAGAAACAAACACAAACACTTTCATAGAGGAGCATTTCCATAGTAACATCTGCTCGCCTCATTTCCACCCCAGACCACGAGATCCTCAAGGTCAAGCAAATATGAAGAAAGTGACCCAGAACACGGTCAGCCAACTTCCCCTGAAAAGGACTAGGCAGTAAACAGTCCAGGCTCTGGAGACCATGTAGTCTCTGTTGCACCTTCTCAACTCTTGCTGTTTAGCGAAGGCAGCCACATGTGAGTGAGTGAGAAAGGTCGTGTTCTGATAAAACTTTATCACAGATGTGAAATTTGAATTTCACTACACTTTGACATGTCACAAAACAATTCTTCTTTTGAATTTCTTTTAATAATTTAAAAATTCTAAGCTGGTGAGCCATATAAAACCAGGTAGCAGGCACTCAAGGGCTGTAGTTTGCCAACCCCTGATTTAGAAGGTCTAATTCAAAACCTTTTTTCAAATATTTTTCTGGACAAAAAACGATCAGGGAAAAAACTAGACTGAAGGCAAGGCCCCAAATGCTTGCTCCTTTTCCCAAGAGTGGAAAGCCTGCACTACCATTTCATGCCCAGAGTGAACGAGATTGCTTACGAGGCTTTTCCTGGGAGAAGATGATTACAGTTTAGAATTTTCTTCTAATCTCAAATTCTTTTGAGAATCAGACAGTATAAATCCATACAAAATTTTAAAATAATTTCCTAATGACAAAAGTCATCATCCCTGATCACCTATCTAAATAAAAAATACACATAAAACCACCCTTGTTGGTGTGGCTCAGTGGGATGGGCATCTTCCCACAAACCAAAAGGTCACTGGTTCAATTCCGGGGTCAGGGCACATGCCTAGGTTGTGGGCCAGGTCCTGTTTGGGGGCATGTGAGAGGCAACCAATCAATGCTTCTCTCCCTCTCTTTCTCCCTTCTCTTCCCCACTCTCTAAAAATAAATACTTTTTTTTTTTAAGGAATATACATAAAACCACAAACTCAGCACTTTATATCAGTTAAGTTACATTAGGCAACATTTCTGTATGAAATCAGTCTAACCAAGGTTTCAAAGAAGTTAACTGAAGTATAAACATGAGACCTCATTAACGTCTAAATTATCTTTCTTCTGATGAATACCACCCCTGGGGAAACATGCAAGTATACACAGACACACTTGGTATCAAAGAGTCACTGTGAGGAACAGTGAGAAGAATGTGGACCTACACGATATTCTCCATTATGGGACGTCTAACTATTCTCCAAGTGCCAACAGGCTAAACCACATAGAAACTGGTGTTTTTTAAGAACACTACACAGATGTGAGGAAAAAATAAGACACATTTCAGAAGCAGGTCACTGACTAATACAAAACTTACTCCTTTACGGGTACATAGAAGACTCTCTCAATTTTAAAATAAGGGACACTGTGCTCACTTCGGCAGCACATGTACTAAAATTGGAACGATACAGAGAAGATTAGCATGGCCCCTGCGCAAGGATGACACGCAAATTCGTGAAGCGTTCCATATTTTTAAAAAATAAAATAAAATAAGGGACACTTGCTCTGGCTGGTGTGGCTCAGTGGATTAAGGGTCATCAGTTCGATTCCCAGTCTAGGGCACAAGCCTGGGTTGTGGGTCAGGTCCCCAGTAGGGTGCATGCGAGGGGGAATCACACATTGATGTTCCTTTCTCCCTCCCTCCCTGTCTCTAAAAATAAATAAAATCTTTTAAAAAGTAAAATAAATAAGGGACATTCCATTCCAGTGGAACCAAGTAGAATCACTCTGCTTTGAGCAAGGCAGGGTTTGTCCTGAGCACCCCAGGCCACTTGAACAATCCATTTCCCACCCCCAAACCATGTTTCAAAAGCCTAACAGGACAAACAGAGCCCAAATGCTCTACCTCCATCTTGGAGACCCCAATCATCTCAAGCCTTGGTCCATCTTTGGCATTTTGGAATCTTGAAAGAGTCTTACTTTGCTAAGAGTGAGACTAACAAAGATGTAAGCTCCACAGTCCAATGACCCAGTTGTAGACCCTAGTAGGACAGAATTCAGGTTCAACGCTCAGTCCAGGATCTAGCCTACTCCTGGGCAAACAGGTGTGGATATTCCCCTTCCCCACTCCCTCCCCTGATCCAAGCCAATCCTCACCCCACCCCCAGAGAAGACAGAGAAGCAGAGAAAGGGAAAAACACCTTTTTAAATATTTTATTTATTTATTTTCAGAGAGAAGGGAAGGGAGAGAGAGGGTGAGAGAAATATCAACGTGCTTCTCCCCAACTGAGGACCAGGCCCGCAACCCAGGCATGTGCCCCAACCAGGATCGAACCACTGACCTTTTGGTTCACAGATTGGTGCTCAATTCACTGAGCCACACCAGCCAGGGCAGAAAAACACTTCTATTGTGTACCCCACCCTGTCCTGTCTCCTATACCCCACCTCACCACCACTGCCCCAGCAGAACTTGCAAACCTCACCTCTACCCTGATCCACAGGAGCATTATCATCGACTTAACAAATCCCTGTCACTTTTTAAGTACTCGAATTGTGACCTTAAGTGGAAACAGAAGTTTATCTGAAAATAATTTACCTAATCGTGCAAAATGGAGTTTTCTGGTCAAGGCAAGTGGTGCCCGGATCAATGGCTAGGAGAGGCTGGCTTTTCAAAACACACACACACACACACACACACACACACACACACAGCCAGCTGACATCACAGGACCTGCCCCGCTTTCTCCCCCTGGGGAAGGGACGGGACTGCACTGATAGGCTGTACACAGCCTACACACAGAGGGCGTAATGAGAGACAGGGGCAGACGACACCTAGAGAGACGTCAGATGACTCACAACCACCACAGCCACAAAAGCAAAGGTGTGAGGAAATGACACTCAGGCAACGCTACTCACTGTATAAATCTGTTTCATCTAGAATCTCAGATTTGATGATTTCTTCAATCACATCTTCTAAGGTGACAATTCCCAGAACTTCATAAAATGGGTCCCCCTCTCCCTCATTGTTTACTCGCTGCACAATAGCCAGGTGAGATTTACCTTTAAAGAAAAGAAAACACAGGTCAAGAGGTAATTTTCTGAATTTCCTGAATAAAGTCTTAGGGATGATCACGGAGAAAACAGCAGCAGCAAACACAGACACCAGATTATAAAAGTCTGCACGTCAGCACGTAAAACTGGCAAGGAGACACCATGGATGGGAAAGCTTCCTGGGCCACCCAGGGCAAGACCAGCCAAGCCAGCAGCGCTCACCTTCTCCACACGCTGTGCCACCCCCACATCACCCTTTGCTTCCAGGGGAACTGGTCTTCCATCATGTCGGCTCTTCCCGTGTGACCTTTTAGCAACTGCCACTTTCCTTTAGGAGAGCAGTTCTCACAGTGTGTCCTGGGGACCCTTAAGGACACACAGGACCCTTTACAGAAGGTCTGTGAAGTCAAACTGTCGGTGCCTGAGCACACCTCTGGACAGTGGGGTGGACGCACTAGCGTCCCTGGCGTCTCCACCTCCACACCTCGTAAAAAAGGGGAAGGGGGGCCCGTTTCTCCTAAGAATATCCTTCACGAGGCAGTAAAGTTTTTAATTTCATTAAATCTTGACTCCCAAACACCTGTCTGAATATTCTACGTGACAACACGGGAGGCCATGAGACACTTCTGCGGCCTTCGGAAGCGTGATGGCGTCAGGAGGGAAAGCACATGTGCCGTGGTCTCCGGCCGCTCGTTCGCTGAGCAATTTGCTTGAAAGAATAACTACCAGACAAACTACGGTGTTTAGACTTACTTGGCAGACATTTTCCTAAAAACAAAGGACAGGAGCCTGTTACATGAAAGGAAAGCAGCAGCAGTGCGGGCCGCCACATGACCGCCTGGGCAGTGTGCATCTTCGCCACCTGGGTGTTCAGGCAAAGTTCTCAGGTCAAGTTACCACTGTCCAGTTGCTCATTCTTCCCTTTCCCTGAGTTGAGTCTTAGGAAGCAAGTCAGCAGGTCTAGCCCCACTCAGGGTGGGTGACGGGTAGGAATTAAAGTCTACTTCCTGGAGTGGGTTAGGATCTAAATGTCTTATTCAGAATTCCTTGTAAGGAAGAATTCAAACCAAAGGATTTCAATGTGACTGCACCCAAAGTCCACTGGTGCAGCTTCAGAGTCTACATCGCAGCAAACCTTTCAAGAAAGTAGAAGACTAAAAAAGAAAACAAAACAAGCAACAAACCTTTAAGAAACTATCACTTACAGAGTTTTGGTGTAGTATCCAAAGAGAATATCTACGATTATCCAGAAAGACTATTAAAATAGACCCCCCCCCTTTCCAAATACGTAATCTGTGTGAGGCCAGATTTTCTTCACACATTCCAACTAAAGCAGCCTACTGAACAGATTAAATGCAGAAGAGAATCCAGTGGCCTTCCAGTTAGCTAGATAATAAAGACATTTGCAAAAAAGGTAAAATAACAACACTTCTTAATATTTTTGTTTTGGGCAATAGTGACTTTTAAGTTAAATGTTACTTAGGTTAACGTAAAATGGATTTATTCTTGTCCTTTCAAAATGATGTCCCGGCTGGTGTGGCTCAGTTGGTGAGGCACCGTCCAGCAAACCGGAAGGTTATGGGTTCGATTCCCAGTCAGGACACAGGCCTGGGTTGTAGGTTTGGTCCCCAGTCAGGGCACGTATGAGGAGCAACCAATCAACGTTTCTCTCTCACATCAATGTTTCTCTCCCTTTCTCCTTCCCTTCTCCTCTGTCTAAAATCAATATATATGACCTTGAGTGAGGATTAAAAGATAATAAATAAATACATACATACATACAAAATGAATTAATAGGCCCTGGCTGAGTAGCTCAGTTGGTTAGAGCATCGTCCTAACACACCAAGGTCATGGGTTCGATCCCTGGTCAGAGCACATACAAGAAACCACCAATGAATACATAAATAAATGGAACAACAAATTGATTTTTTTCTCTCTCTCTAAAAAAAAGAAGAAGAAGAAGAAGAGAAATCTCATAAATAAATGTGAATTTCTCAGGTTTAATTTCAAACACTGTAAATACCAAACAGTATAACCCACAGGGAAGAACACATGCTCTAAGTTGAACAGTCCTGGATTTGAACTCCAGCAATGCCAGTTAATTAACCATTATTGGCTGTGTGTTCATGAGCAAACTATGTAACTTTTCTGAGCCTCAGTCTCCTCACCTCCAAAACCAGGCTCATAATAATTAATGTCCGCGGGGTTGTTGTGAATTTCAGAGACATAATGTTCGTATCTAGAACAGACAGTGCCTGGGATCCACGAGGTGATCAATAAGTGGTAACTCCTATTAATTGATTAGTATTCTTCAATTATAAGGCATCATCAATTTACTACCAGCTTAGGCAAAGAAAAGAAAAACACTACATTAAATATACACTGTGATTAAAAGATGCATTTCAATTTCAGAAAGATCTTTTAAAATATTAAACTTGTCTCTCATACAAATACTGGTGTTCCCAGTACAAGGTATGTGAGGCATCTGAAATATATCCTTAAAGTAAGCCAAGCAGACATAGTATAGAAATTTCAAGATCAGTTAACATGTATATTGGGTTTTTTTTAATCACAGGATGGGTTTTTTGGGGGGTAGGGTGGGGGAGGCAGTCCTTTAAATAACATTTACTTAAAACCGTGAGTTGATCCAGCTCACTCGGATCCCACCAGACAAAGGAAAATACTCCCCAAAGGCCAGGTCTGATCACGTTTCTAGCACTCACTCAGAAAACACCTTTGGTAGGGTGGTTGGTCCTTTCCTGCTTTGGCTCAGACCCCTTTCGGGGCAACAGTGTCCAGAAGCCTAGAAGGTTAGATTGCTAGACAATTAGGCATCCTAACAATTTTCATCCTTAGCCCGCTCATGCTCAAAGAATGAAAATATTTTCAGCAAACGAGACTGAGAGCAAAACTTATCAGCCACAGATATAAACACCAGCTCATCCGGTCAAGTTGATTCTCCACTCGTCAATTCAGTCTGGTCAGTTTCTCACATCTGCTTTCCCAAGAACCCAAACATAAGCAGTTAAAAATTCCTGGTCAATGCTGTCTGTCGAAAGTTAAATTCTTTTGCTATTCCCAGCTTGTGATCATTTAAAAGGAATTTTCCAAAGCAAGGTCTAATATTAGACTGAAATGAAGTTTCCATTCCACTGAGGCGCTATTCTCACCAAAGTAACTACCGCATAATCAGATTGTCTTGGAGCAATTCGTTTACATGCAGATGGACATACTTGAAATACCAGCTCGAGAGCACCAACAGATCCGACTGGAAAGGGCCTTACTCTAGGGGAAATTGTTCTTGTGAGGCAGGCTTCTTAGACTAAATATTAAATTTTCTTCGGGGCTTCTTTTCACACCCCCACCTCCAATGCTCAAACTCCTGCATCTGTCCCAGAGCCCATTCTTTTAGATTTTGAATTCCTGGTGAGAAGTCCTGTTTTCTGAACCTTCTTTCTGGTAAACAGTACAAAAAAAAAAAAATGACACCCCCTCTTCACTAATCACACTTTTGGAGCCTGGCAATACAATGCACCTACCCCCCACTGAATGGCTCACTGCAGGGAGTTCCACCTCCAGCCTCATCAACGGAGCAATTGAGAGGAAAATGCAAACAAAGTGTCAATACAGAAATTTTAAAACCTCAAGTAGCATCCTTCTTAACCTGAGCACTGGAGGGATTAAGTAAGGATTGAAAGCAGAAAAGCAATTTTAGGGAAACTAACCAGAGACCAAGCCGAAAACTAAAAAAAAGTTTATTCATTGGTGGATTCTTAACTTCCAAACAGAAGAACGAAAATATAGCAATCAGGACAATGTGCAATTATAGACACTCTGTAACACAAACTTTTAAACACATACGTAAACTAAGCAAACCTGACAGACTGTATACAGGACAAACAAAGCAGGTGCGGCTGCCACAGTGAGGGAGGGCTTGCGGAGAGCCCTTTCCGGTTAGCTGCAAGAGTTCCTGCAGAATTCCAGGCACTTTGAACAGTCAGGAATGGAGGAAAAGGGGATCCCGCAGAGAATCAAAGCAAGCCTGTTTCCAGAGGATGGGGCCGTATGGATACACCTCCACTCAAACTCAGAATCGCAAGCAAGTTAAGGTGAAATGAGAACCTAGACTGATTGTTTTTCTATGACTGCTACGTGCTCAAGGCAGGGCACTTACACACAGGGAATCAGAAGGACATGTCTTCACTGTGAGGTGAAATAAGTAACTACAATTATCTTTAAACAGTAAATTTGGGATCAAACTTCTGCCTCTGGTTGCCGCCACTGCTCCTAAATCAAAGTTTATTTGCATCTTTTCTCTGGATGGGTAAAGCAGCCCAGAATGGTAGCAGGTCACCACATTTGCATCTTTTAACCTTTCCACAGGTGGGGCTCCAATTCTGAATGACAGGTGCCACTTGTATGTTGCTGGATTAACCTACTGGACAGTGATCAAACTGACAAAGGGCACTTGCAACTGTGGGAAACGTGGACTCATCGGTATCATACAAGTTTGACGTCAACGAAGCGAAGTGGAACAGCAAGCGGACGAACTGAGATGGCCAAGGAAGAAGGTAGATGAAGTAGAACCTGACACAACTGTGCTAATAAAAAGTGGCATGCAGCAGTCAGAAAGACCTAATAACGTGAGCACAAGGCAGAGTCCATGGGGTCTTAAAACACACTCAAAAAAGCAGAGAGAAGACAGAAGATTTGATAATGGAAACGTAAACAAAACATTTTACGGTCACCGTTACTCCGGGGGGCACCCCTGGCACAGAGTGCAAGGCGTAATGGTGCCCCTGAAGCTGTGCCATGCTGGGCCCCTCCCTAACGGAGGGTGAGGCAAAGGAAGCACTTGACATGCCTTTGTTTTTAAAGGATTCTCAGTTTATCTAATACAAATTACAATAATTCAACAAGAATCAGTTAGGTTTATAAGAGAGAGTACTATGGAAGTAGTAATAAAAGAGGAAAATGCTCTATGTGAGAATTTAGGTCCCATATAACTAAAACAAGATGAGATGGGGGATTTTTTAAAAATTAATCTTTATTATATATTTTTCCATTACCATTTAGTTCCCTTATACCCCCACGCCCGAGCAATCGCCACACTGTTATCTGTGTGGAAGATACATTTTGATGGACAGACTTAAGATCTCCCAAGGAAACAAGTCAAGGAAGTCAGGCACTTTAAATAGAATTAGATTTAGTCTGATTTACAAAAAGTAAACAAACTGATCAAGTGAGACAGTGAACATAATGTATAATCCATAAAATACAATGCTATGTAATGTGAATGAAAAAGGGACCATGCTGATGTGGCTCAGTGGCTTGAGTGCTGGCCTGTGAACCAAAAGATCGCTGGTTCAATTCCCGGTCAGGGCACATGCCTGGGTTGTGGGCCAGGTCTCCAGCTGGAGCCATACAAGAGGCAACTGATCTATGTCTCTCCCACACACGGATGTTTCCCTAACTCTTTCTCCCTACCCTTCCCTCCCTCACTCACTCTGAAATTAAATGAGTGAATGAATGAATGAATGAATAGAAAGGGAGGGAGGGAGGAAAATAAACGTTTGAAAAAGAAAAGGGGGCCATACACCAAACGTATACCCTGACAAGCTATGAAGAGCTGGGGGATTGGGAGGACATGACAAGCCTGACAAGCTCAGTGACCAAACATAGGATGGTGTGATCATAAAGTCCTAACTGGGCAGGCCACGGTAGGGAGTCCCGCCTCCCACCTATAACTTCAATAGCGGAGGTCAGAGCCCTGTCCATTGTTCTTATGCATCTAGGATAACAGACCTTTGAAATGTCAGTCATTTTCTTCTCTAGACCCCTCAAAGGCAAATCCACAGGCATCAGAGCAGAAGACCACCGAAACCCTCATTGTTATCTTGTTCTCCACATATCATTTCTATGGCTACAAATGTTCATTATTACCTGTCCTGCATCCACCAGTGTAAAAGAAATGTTTCTCTATTCTGCATTCTATCCAGTTCTAGAGATTTCCCCAGTTAGCCTTCTCCTGCCTCCTTAACCTACCCCCGATGGATTTCAAGTAACCCTCCTTATGTTTTTTCCCTTGATTCCAACGTGTAAAATAAGCTGCAAAAGGGCCCATTCTCTGGAGCATTTTCTCAGTCCGTTGAGATTTTGCTTCTGGGCACATCCTCAAATTTTGGCTCAAATAAACCTCATAAAACTTTTGTATCAGCCAGACGTTCAATGAACTCTAGACACATAAATTCACTCATTCACTCGAATACTCACCAGACACCTACTCTGTAAAAGGTTCACACCCCAGGGAACAAAACAGAGCACCAGCTCACAAGGAACGTCCTAGTGGGGGAGACATATACTAGGGAAACAGACAATAAAAAAGCATGTCAGACTGTGTAAAATGTGCTGCAGAGAACAAAAAAGCAGGGGCAGAATTACAATAATAAAGTGACATTTGGGCAAAGGTGAAGGGCACTGAGGAGCCAAATGAAGCAGATCAGGGGCTGGGAAAAGCCAGCAAAGCAAGGCAGCCAATGTAGCTGGAACAGAGGGGCAGGGAGGGAACGAGGACAGTGTGCGGGTCACGGAGCCATTATAAGGTGTTAGCTTTCACTCTGAGGTGGGAAGTCACTGGCAGGAGGCTCTGAGCAGAAGAGTGGCCGATCTGTATCAGGTTTTAAAAGGACTGCTCTGGCTGCTGTGGAGAGAAAAGGCCTGGCAGCCGGTCGGGGGAGGATGGCAGTGGGGAAGGGCTGGAGAAGCAGCGAACAGGGACATCCCACTGTTATTCCAGTCACCCTCGTGACAGGTGACAGTGGCTCAGACTAGAGGTAAGAGTGGAGGTGATGGGAAGTCCTGAGATTCTGGACGTATCATCAGAGCCGACAGGTGCTGCAGATGAGTGAACATGGGGCAGAAGAGAAAGAGGAGAGTCCAGGTGACAGTAAGGCTTTTTGGCCTGGGCAACAGGAAGGACGGAGTTGCCATTTACCGAGAAGGACCGTGGAAGGTATCTGTTTAGAAGGGAAAAAAATCAGCTCAGTTTTAGACAGGGTTACACGTGTGATGCCAAACAGACCTCCTAGTGGAAATGTCAAGTAGGCAGTTACACACCTAAATCCAGAATCCCAGAGTGAGAGAAAAGTGGGCTACTGATGAAAACTGCCAGAAACCAGGGGGATCACCTCAGGGGCGGGTGTGCATAGAGAGGGGGTGCGCGCACTGGGTCTGCAACATGCCAATGTCTCACAGGTCACGAAGTTGAGACACAACCAAGAGGGAGATGGAGAAGGGATGGCCAGTGGGGTAAGGAGAGAATAAAGGAGAAGGGTGCCTGGTGAGCCAAGCCAGGGGGTAGGGGGGACCACGCAAACCAAAACCCAAACTGTTTCAAGAAGTCAAAAGTGTCGAATGTAGCCAAAAGGTCACAACAGATTATTTTGATGGCAAAAGATGCTCCAGATAAGCAAGACCTGCGATGAAGAATTTATTGCCATTGAAGTGCCAAGCCCAAGTTCCTGTCCACTGTGATTTCTATGACAGCTCTTCCTGCTTCCAACAGGGAGACACAAATCAGCCTGCTTCTACCAGGTAACTTTACCCAGAAAGAAAAGGCCTGTCATTAGGACAGAGTTTGGCTTGTCCTCTCCAAAATGACACCTCCCCTTTTAGTTCCTACTTCTGAAAATGATACCATTAGATTTCCAGTCACCCACGCTTCAAACTCTGAAATCTGTTGCTTCTCTCCCTCATTTCTCTCCACAGTTTTTCCTTCCTTTTTAATGAAGAATGAATGAATACACACATACACACACAGGGAAGTACAGATGGGAGACCACCACCCAGAAGGACGACAGAACAACGGACTACAGGGTGAATGAGCAGGAGGTGGGGGAGGGAGCCAGGAGCAGGGAATAGGGAACAGACAGTGGTAAGAGAAGTGGCTGAGGAGGTCAAGCAGGCTACAGGTCCCAAAGGCAAAGACAGGCCTTCCTGTGGCCTCTCCAGTAGGATCCCCTCTCCCCAACCTCGTCTATTTGTTGAGAGCAGGTCCCTGAAGGATAGGTAGACCACATGGTGATCAGCAACATCTCTCCTGCTGAGTGGCAATACAGCCTCAGAACAAGGGAAGCAATTCTCCTACTGTATCTAGCCATATCTGGAACATTATGCTCAGGTCTGTATTTTGTAAGAGGCAAACTCAGGAGACAGCACTGTCTAAGATATATATGTAAATGATGTCACATAAGGAACAAATAAAAGGACACAGACGTTTAGCTAGAAGAGAAACCTGGACAGGATGAGGCATGAGAGTAGCCTTCAAATCTCTGAAGTGAAAACCAATCATTTGGTTCTTAGGACTCCTCACCCAGCAACTTACCACCCGCACACTTGCACCTACATACTTGTGCCTCAATTGACCGTAGGTTGATGGTCTCCCTGATAGCTCACAAACTCCTTGATGAGTACTCCGCATCCCCAGCCCCCACTGAGTCTAGCACGGTATCTAATGCCCTGGTCTCTTTCTTACTCCTAGATACACAAACGTAAATCTTACTAAAGCACAACATACTCAGAATCACTGAAAAGTGTCCATTTCCTATCAACAACTGAATTTAAAAAAAAACTTCTTAAAGGACATCAGAATCCAGTGCCCAAACAGACCATCCTTCCATCCTTCAGTCTCTATATGCCTTTCATGTTTTCACTGTCCAGCCAATCAAATGACTTGATTTTCTCCAATCATGGTCTCCATGGTTTTTACTCATCCCTGCAGAACAGGTTGGAAGGAGCCCCCTCCTCGGGGGAAAGGTCAGGAATCACAGTGGCCCAGCCCCTTCACTCACTGCCCTAACCCAACCCACTGGGACGACCTGCCACTGCCACATCTGGGCTCTGGGAGTACCTAGGTCTCTACACCCACATTCCTCTTGATAGCAGATAGCCGTCCTTTCTCTACCTATTTCCCTCTCAATTCAACAGCTGCAAAATCAAAGGAAAAGTAAACCCTGAATTATAAACCACATCACACAAACACATGAAGCCATTTTCTCACAGATTTTTGTAATGAACACATGGGTGAGTTCTTACACATCCACGCCTGCCGGCCTTCTGATTAACACAGTGATAGATCTAGTGCTACAACATGAGTACAGTGGTTACATCTGCTTAGGGAGAAGCAATACAGTGTAACTCAGGATGCTATCACCTTACTATTTCTGTCCTGTTTAAAGCTAAGATGAAAACAACAAACTTCATGTTTTTTTTTAAGTACTTATTTTACCTTACCATCTCCATCAAAACTAAGTGCATTTTTTCCAATTGAATTTTCCCATCATAAAATAGACCAGAAAAATGTAACACAGATCTTAAAATAGTCCTATATAAACAATACAGGAGCATATATATAGAAGCACTTGCTGTATATAGAAATTACTGGTTTTAAGTGATGATAACAGTTGCTATTCTGGGAGACAAAAGCCCCTTTTTACCAAAAGGTTTACTACTTCCAAAAATTCCAATGGTCAACCAGTAAGTGGTGGCCCCAAATCTCCCTAACGGGACAGCGCCTCCCCTCCAGGCCCGTGGGAGTCAGCTCAGCAGTCCACGACCTCACTCCCAGTTAGGTCATGTCCACCAGGAGGTTTCCTGGGGTGGAATGCGGGACCATGGCTTCCTAAAAAATTATTGTTTTTTGTAAGAGTAGGGGGTTTTTGATACCCCTACTCTTAAGATAACATTTCTTAACAGGACCATTTTCAGCATAGAACCCTGAATTTATCTATTAATTTAGTAGATTATAATAATTTTCAGGGAACAGGCCTGCTGTTCCTTAGCCACTCACACTCTGAAATTAAGGAGGCAGCCATTCACTGAGATACTCAGCCTCAAAAGGACTCCCCCCGCCCCCAGGACAAGCAAAGCATATGCCTTCCCCAAAGGTGACTGACTTGCATAGTCCCAGGCACATGGCTTGGAGCCCCCAGGAGGCTGAGCCAGCAGGCCCAGCTTCCCAGGGCTGCGCCTGGGGGCAACCTCTCTCACTGTCTCGGGCTTTCTGCTATTTGCCATAGATACCTGGTTCTTAACATTTAAGATGAGTTTGTTTCCAACTTCCCATCCTCCCCATCCCGACCTTGTCATTCTTAACTGAAGTTTCTTATTCTACATCCCTAAAATAGAATACCTGAAAAAGAGAGGAAAAAAAATATTTTCAGACAATTAATGATTAAAAGAATTACGTTTGTGGATATCTTTAAAATGTTATTTTATTGACTTCTGGCCAAGATAGAGGCATAGGTAGACATGCTTCAACTCCTCACACAACCAGAAGAATGATCACAACTAACCTCAAAACTAAAAACAGCCAGAACAGCCAAAAAATCAAACTGTACAGAAGTCTGACAACCAAGGATTTAAAGAAGAAACATTCATCCAGATGGGTAGGAGGGGTGGAGAGGATGTGGTGTGGTGGTGGCCAGAGGAACGTGCAGTCCCACATTCACGTGTAGCAGATAAAAACCCAGAGGGATGCCTAGGGAATGAGTGATCCCAGCCCCAGGCCAGATCCGCAGTCCAGGGTTCCAGCACCAATGAAATAAAGCTTCATGAGTTCTGGCTGTAAAGACCAGTGGGGATTGGGGTGGTGGAAGAAACTGCTGGTCTCTCAGGAAAGTTCACTTAAAGGACCTACACAGTCCTACAACATATGCAAACCCACTCACTCTGGGATTCAGCACCAGCTAGAAGGGCACCAGTCACATACAGGAAGTGGGGGAAGTGACTGGAAACAGGATGAGAGCCGAGCAGGTGGCATTCTTCCCTTTCTGACCCATCTCTCACATACAGCACCACAAAGCTGTGAAGCAGGATGCCCTGCCTTGGTGAATACCAAAGGTTCGCCCCGTACAATGTAACAGGTGTGCCAAGACCAGGAGTCAAAGCTAATACACAGAAACAAACACAGGGAGGCTGCCAAATTGAGGAGACAAAGAAATATGGCCCAAATGAAAGAGCAGAACAAAACTCCAGAAAAAGAACAAAGCAAAACGGAGGTAGCCAACCTGTCAGATACAGAGTTCAAAACACTGGTGATAAGGATGCTCAGAGAACTCATTGAATACAGCAAATGCGTAAGGGAAGAAATGAAGGCTACATGAAGAGAAATAAAGAAAAATCCACAGGGAACCAACAGAGAAAGGAAGGAAGCTGGGGTTCAAATCAACAATTTGGAACATAGGAAGAAATAAGCAGTCAACCAGTACAGAATGAAGAAACAAGAATTCAAAAAAATGAGAGAATAAGACAATGCTGGGACATCTCCAAATGTGCCAACATCTAAATCACAGGGATGCCAGAAGGAGAAGAGGAAAAGCAAGAAAGTGAAAACTTACTTGAAAGAATAATGAAAGAAAACTTCCCCAGTTTGGCAAAGGAAATAGATATACAAGTCCAGGAAGCACAGAGAGTCCCAAACAAGAGGGACCCAAAGAGGACCACACCAAGACACATCATAATTAAAATGCCAAAGGTTAAAGGTAAAGAGAGAATCTTAAAAAGCAGCAAGAGAAAAGCAGAGAGTTACCTGCAAAGGAGTTCCCATAAGACTGTCAGCTGATGTCTCAAAAGAAATTTTGCAGGCAAGAAGGGACTGGCAAGAAGTATTCAAAGTGATGAAAAGCAAGGACCTACATCCTAGATTACTCTACCCAGCAAAGCTATCATTTAGGGCAGATAAAGTGCTTCCCAGACAAGGTAAAGCTAAAGGAGTTCATCATCACTAAGCCCTTATTATATGAAATGTTAAAGGGCATTATTTAAGAAAAAGAAATTCAAAACTATGAACAGTGAAATAACAAACTCACAACTATCAACAACTGAATCTAAAAAAACAAAAACAAACTAAGCAAACAACCAGAACAAAAACAGAATCATAGAAATGGAGATCACATGGAGGGTTATCAGCAGGAAAGGGGAAGGGGAAGAATGGGGAAAAAGGTACAGGGATTAAGAAACATAATTAGTAGGTACAAAATGGACAAGGGGAGGTTAAGAATAGTACAGGAAATGAAGAAGCCAAAGAACTTACATGTACGACCCATGGACACGAACTAAGGGGGGTGATTGCTGGGGAGAAGGAGGGTACTGGACGAGGGGGGCAAAGGGGAAAAACCGGGACAATTATAATATCATAATTATATATAAAATATACTTAAAAATAAAGTGTTATTTTATTATTGTTGAATGGTTAAATTTCACTTTTCCACAAAAATCTCTCATGCAGTAAGATCAGAACTATCATACACTGATGAAATCCAATCCATGTGGGGTGAGAGCTGCCATCTCTGGAGATTTGGGGAACGTATGGCTGCCTTCAAGGATATCAACATTACATGCTAGAAAGTTCCTGAAATACATTAAAACTGCAGATTCCTGCTTGGCTCACTGTAGGCACACAAATATTTACTGAGTGAGTAAATCCACAGATTTACCTAAATCCTTTAACATATTTTTATTTCCAATCTACACAATTTTCTGGGCTAAAATGATATTTCATAGGTTCCCTCTGGACTTATCTTTTATATCTTGTTTGGCATTATTTTTCAGGTTATAACCACTATCTTCTGTCAGTTATCATTACCACAAAGTGAAGATGCCATCTTTCTACTACAGTACACCCAGTATTTCATCTAAGAATTTACCCTTGAGGTTTACAAAACATTTTTATATTAAACATTGCACTCACCTGTCAACTATAATTTTCCCTTTCGGGCATACTTTCTTCCAGTTGTCAAATAAATATTGAGTATGTACTTATACCCAGCACAGCGCTAGGTATAAGTACAGATGTCTACCTCTTTAAGAAAACACGTCTTTAAAAAAAAAAAAGATGAACTAGAAAATAATTATTTATATTATGAAAGGATTCTTTGCTTTATAAATGGATTGTTTTTTAAATTAGAATTTTTGTTTTGAGACGAGTGTACACTCTTAACGCAGTTTAAGAAATAACAGAAGGATCTGGTGTATTTTTACCCAAGATCCCATGTGCTTTCCCCCACTTCCCCAGTGGTCACACCTTCTAACACCACAGCACAATGATGCAACCAGGACACTGACGCTGACACCATCACAGCACCACACTCCCACCACCATGGGGGTCTCTGACGCTGCCCTTCCATAGCCGCACATACTTCCCCTCCTGCCCAAAACAGATCATGTTAATAGCTTCTTGGGTGAAATAAGTGCTTAGTTTTCTATCGGCAATGGCTCTTAGCTTTAGCTTTTAAGCTTAAAAAAATATTTAAAAGTTCACTAAATGACAATCAATAGGAAAACATTTCAGTCAATGAAAACTTCTTTTACGTGCACGTTTGAAAACTCAAGAAAGGGGGTCCAGCCTGAGGAGGCCAGCACACCAGCCTCCCTGGTGGAGACACACACAGCTGGTGGTTATGTGACTGCGAGGGCTCAGAGATACCTCCGAGCAGGACTGTTCTCCAGGCAGCATCTCTGGCTTCTCACAACGTGATGGATTTTTTTGATGGTCAACTTGGATAGGTAGCATTCCCCAGTAATTAAACACTAACCTAGGAGCTGCTGTGAAGGGATTTTGCAGGTGCACGGTCCCTTATGGGTTAGTTTTAAGTAAGGATATCCTGGGTGGAGCTGACTTAATCAGCTGGTAGGCCTCTGAAACGGAGTGCAGGCTTGCTTTTTTTTTTTTTTTTAATTTCTTTGGGTGATATTGGTTAATAAAATTATTTAGGTTTTAGGTGTCCAATTCTCTAACACATCATCTGTATACTGCATTGTGTGTTCACCACCCCAAGTCAAGTCTCCTGCCTCTGAGGAAGAGAAGTTGCACCTGATCATTGCAGACCACGCCAGTGGGTTCCAGCCGGTTTATGACTGGCCCTTCCTGATGGCCTGCCCTACTGACATTGGAGTTTCTTAGACTACAGTTATACACATAAGCCTGTTCCTTACAGTAAGTCCCTTAATGAACCGTCTGTGTGTCTGCCTTCCACTGGTTTTGCTTTTGAACCATGACTGAGACTCAGAACCCACAACACAGAGGGATTTGGAAAGCAGATACCAAAAGAAAATTAGGATTCAATTACATTTTCATTTACCAAGCCCAAAACAATGAATGAATAACTGTCTACAAAGACGAGCTAATAATATATGTGGGCTGTGCCAGAGAGACGTGCTCAATGAACTTCCTTGTAGAAATAGCAAGTAAAGTAATCATTTGGAAAAATAACAACAAAAAAATTAACCTAGACTAAACTGTGGCTGGACTTAAAAGACAAGAAGCCAAATTATTTACTTCAAGGCATCCAAGGGCCCTACCCCACTCAAGACAGCCCTGGGGTCCTCCCACCGAGGCCAGCACTCCAGGCTCCCAATCCCACACCACCACCAGCTCCGTCCCCGCCCGCTGCTCCTTCAGCCTTGCTGTCAGGCACCTCAGCCAGAGCCCAAGTGAGCCACTTCACAGAAAATTCCAATCATTACGTGACTCGTCCCATCACAGTGATTTGTGAGAAAATCTTGTGAACCAACAGAACAGAAGCTGAAGAGTTTTTTCCATTATTCCTCTCTCCCGGAGTATTTAAAGACTTGAGTTTTCCCATCTTTCGGGGAAATATTTTCTCATAAACAGTGAGGCATGCCGGGCATCTCCACTTCATCTTTTTTGGTGGTCTGTCACTCTCCCTGTACACTCGCTGGAATGTTTTCCTAGTAAGTGATCAGCAATGGAAAACATGGCTAAGACAAAAGATGGCTTTCCAGCTGAGATGATGGGAACCTTCTCATCTTTCCCAAGAGACAGGTAGTTCTTCTATAGAACTGTGGGGTTTATTTTAGGGCCAGTGAGTCTATTTCTGTCTTTCCTTTAGACTTGTCGCCTTGGTAAGGACGGACAACTGACTATGCCAGTGAGGCAGTAGTCTGACAGATTAGTAACAGTCCGACATACCCAATAACAGGGGATTTGAAATACAAAAATACACGGCTGCTAAGGCTAAATATCAGGGTTTTGATTTTATAATTCGCTCTTCTCTTCCTTGTGTCTTAGTTTTTGGACCAAGAATCATTTACTTAATAATATTTTGTTTTCCAGTCCAAAGCTCTGGATTTCAACTAAATTAATTTCTTGGATGATTTCTACAACATATGTAGACAAGATGGTTATTTACACAAAGTCCTACATAAAAAGCTTGGGCCTCCTGTGACACCCACGGTGAACAGTAATTACCTAAGTCTAGAACACGTGATCAAACAACACCATATGTTTATTGAGGCGCAAGCATTTTAAGGGGAAGGGCGAGGTCATCAGTTCCTTTTAAACTTGCTTAAAAGGGAAACTGAGGGCTGGTTTTGTTAAAAGTAGAAAGCCTTACCCTCTTTCCTCTTTTCTCACTCAAATCTCCTCTTCTCACTAAGTCCTTCCTTATTATGCCCTCAAGTTGGAGTAAGGATGTGGAATTGCTATTATATATTATTATTCAGTTAGTATAAGTTAATCATTATATATCATTATATAATTAATAATCATGTGATATGAGGGAAAAGGACTATCAAAATTATCCAAAGTCACCAAGTCCTGGAGTTAGAGGGAAAATTAAAAGCCGTCTAGTTCAATTTCCTAACCAATGTATTTTTAAAAATTTTATTGTTGTTCAATTACAGTTGTCCCAATTTTTTCTCCATTGCTTTCCCCTGCCCTGTTTCCCCCCAACCCCAACTCCCACAGTCCTATCCAATGTTTAATCCCACCTGTAATTTTTCTGCAAACAATCAACTTGAGAAAAATGAAGGGGGCCCTGGCTGGTGTGGCTCAGTGGATTGAGTGCCAGACTGTAAACCACAGGGTCACTGGTTCGATTCCCAGTCAGGGCACATGCCTGGGTTGTGGGCCAGGTCCCCAGCTGAGGGGCGCACGAGAAGCAACCACACACTGATGTTTCTCTCCCTCTCTTTCTCCCTCCCTTCCCCTCTCTAAAAATAAATAAATTAAATTAAATTTAAAAAAAAAAAGAAAGTGAAAACATAAATGAAGGGGCATAAATATTTTGAGGTTTTCCTCACTGTGCCGAGATAAAAGTCCTAGCTCTTTATTCTCCTGTTTCCTGTCCCTAGAAACCGTAAACACGTCATTGTCATTACGAGAATAGATGTAATCAGATGACTAAAAGCCAAACATTCTCTATTACAAATTCCTTCACAATTCCTTTTCACTTGCCCATTTTCTTCCCCCCCCCCAGTATTTCTCTAAAGTGTGTAGAAAATAAAAGAAGTTTTTCTATTTCTATGAGGAAAAAAAATCACTACCTCAGTGTCTATCAATAGAAGCCTGGTTAAATAAATTCTAGGGTAGCATAAAATGGAGTATTATGCTGTTTTTAAAAATAACCAAAGATCTACATATTCTTTTGAGAACTTTTCCAAATTTTCGTGAAGTTATCCAAATACATTAAGAAAAAACTGAGTAGTAAAATAATACGTCCCCATCTGTATAACTATACATATATAGAAAAAATTCTACAAAGAAATAGTGAACAGCAGCAGCATGTTGACTGACATTTACAGTGCCATTACAAGTCTGTGTCTTACGGGATAATTCTGATAGTCTATTCTGTGTGATGCTCATCAATAAGGAAAAAAGAATGTGTATCTATAACTGTAAACACTGCTTTATTGTATATAACCCTAACAGGAGAAAATGTTTATTTAGACTAGGAATGAATGAGAGTAGAATCTCTGTCAACATTAGCCATCTTTTAAGCACTACCTCAAGATCCCCTAGGCCCCAAACTCACTCCTCCCACTACCACAGGGACCACCAGTTCCTCACAGGCTTGGGCTGGGTTCATGCCCGAACAAGTGCAAGCACATGGCCAGCTCACAGTACAACTCAGTGTGCTTCTCACGTCTGCCTTGTGACTTTGCCTGCAACCCACTCTACAGTTCTGCACATGCGATCCAGAGATGGGCAGGAATTCATGCCCGTGGGAGGGTACTTCCCCCTTCTGTACTCCAGCGGACAGTTCTGAGCATCCCATAAGGCTCCTGAGAAGGCCCCTAGGTAGGCTAGAACACCTGCTGCCTGTAGCTGTAGCTGTATCCAATGTGCTATCATGTCCTGGAGTTTTTTCCCCCTCTTTCCCATTTCTCTTCCCTTGTCCTTGAACCTGAACTCCTTCTCCCTAGGGTCCCATTCCAAATAAACTTCCTTACACATCAGGCTAAGACAGAATCAGATAAGTGTAAAGTTTTCCTGCTGATTGGTTTCTAGCTGCACACGTTTCATCCTCTTCCTTTTCCATAATTCCAGTGCCAGATGTGTTAGGACACATCTCTATCTCGACGCAATGCTGGTGCAGCATCTTTCTGTCACCGCCCTGGGTGAGTTGGCACAATGGGCGGGCTATTTCTCAATGGCATTCCCACACTGGGGTGGCCAACAATAACTACACATTGAAGTGACTGCAAACCCAAACTAAATGTATCCCCAGGTCAACTTCCCCACAAGCTGGATTCCCAAATTTGCCTGGGACCACTCCAGCATCACAGACACAAGAAACCTGAGAGAGTATTTCAAAGTGGCAACAGAACAATTTTTGACCAACTGTATAAAATATCTGGATTTTGCAAATTTTACAAAAACATAACTAGGTAAACACATTCACAAGGGCCCTTGCCAAGGCCCATGCATGTGAAGCACTTAAGGTTAAACTTAATTAGCTTTATAGTAAATCTGGTTTTTACTACATACTAATCAAGTAGCTATAACAAAAGCAGACATTAACATGCAGACTGAAAACTCTCAAATCTGTTTATATACTAGTACCATCCCCAGTCCAATCATTTTTCCTAAACTTCAGATACAAAAGTATCCCAGCTGCCTACTTGGTCTTCTTCACATGTCCGATGAGCATCTTAAGGCACCCAAAGCTAAATCTGTCATCTTCTTCACCAAACCTGTCCCTCCCCTTCTGCTGCTCTTGCTGACTAATGGCACCAGCATAAATATAAAATGTGAAGTTGTGACAGTCATCTTAGATTCCTCCTTTTCCTCTAGTTTCACCCTGCTATGACAAATTGGTTACGATGTGTTAGGTTCCAAATTTGAGACTACCTCCTACATACCTATCGAATCTCTCCCATATTCTCCATCCCCATGGCAAGCTCACCTTAGTTACAAGTCCTCACTATTTCTCTTCCGGACTGCAGCAACCTTCTAGCTTTCTAACTTGAATGTAATCTCTTCAAAGTCATTGAACTGATGCCATAGTAATCTTTCTAAAAAGCAAATCTGACCACGTTATTCCTCTACTTAGAGTTGTTTAATGGCTTTCCATCACACTTAGGACAGTTTAAACACTCAGTGCAGCCTACAATGCCCATCATGGTAATGATCCATAACTCTTTCTCTAGCTTTATGTCCCACATCTTTGCTCATTCCGTGCCATACCACACTTTCAGCCATTCTCCAATCTGCATATACTATTTCATGGTTCCCTCTGCTAAGAACACTTTCCTCTGCCCTTGGCTTCTTTTCCTTCATTCTTCCTCAAAGATGCAATTCAAGTATCCTCTCCCCCTGGAAGCCTTCCTGATCTCACCTATGCCAGCTGGGTTTGGGTATCCTGTCTCTCTGCTCCCACACAGCCTTCACTCACTCCATCAGAGCATTTATTATTCTGTGTTATAATGCTCCCTCTCCTCTACTATACTGTGAGATTCTTAAAGGCAAGAGTTCTCTTTCCTATCTAAAGCCCCAGAAGCTAGCACAGTGTCTGGTATATAATATTCTCAATAAATGCTGAATAAATAGCTCAAATTAATCATAAGAAAATAGGAAGAGGGATAAAGACTAGGAAAAATGATATTATCTCTGCAGTTCTTGCCACAAGAGATTGTTTTTCTTCCTGGGACGCAATGCAATGAATGAATGAGACCAATCAGTAACTGCCGGTTGTCTGTAATTTTAGCAACCATTTCCCAGAAAAGTGGCCAATTATTACCTAAGCTAAAGCCTTGTACATAAAAGATTCTTATTTCCTATTTAATTTAATTGTGCTGATTTTATTATTTTAAGTCCTATTGGCACCAAATTCTAGGAAAATCACAATAGAGTTTGTCCCCAGATGAAGCCAGCTTGAAAAAAAAAGTAGAAATCAAACCATGTGCTCCTTCCTGTTGAGCTTAAGATTATCTTCAAAGAGTTTTCATTGTCTTCTTAAATATACAACACGAATTCAGCCTGAAAACCAAGACTCAGAAATGCAAATGTGATGGCTTGTCATGTAAAAAAAAGATATGCATTGAGCTTACTGAATGAATGAATGTTCAAAAGAACTCAACATTCATTTGCTTATCATGTGAAGATCTTTAGAAATATACCTTCCTTTCCCTACCCTCAATAAAAATGACATGTCTTAAGCTTTTTGAAGAAGGTACTTCAACTGTCTCATCAGGCCATCACCTTGGTTTCTGATAGATCAGAAGTTCTAGGTCATCCTTTGTCACCGATCCCTCACCAAAAGTCACAATTTTTGGAGTTCAAGTATGTGTGATGGGACCCTAGGGAATAGTGTCAGCACTTAAGGCCTTAAACTAAAATTAAACTAAGATGTGGGTTCGGATCTCTTGGTTCTGCTGCACGCGAACTGTGTGACCGAGAACAAGTCAGTTCCCCTCTCTTGGCCTCTCTTACTTCACTCATCTGTAAAACAGAGATAAATCCCTAGTTTACTATGAAAAAAAAATGTGGAACTTAACACAATGCCCAAAATACAGTAAGTAATCAATAAATGATAATAATTACATCTTTAATGAACTCTGTCATGGTTCTGGAAGCTAAAAATCATCTCAAATGTACACGTATAATACCTTTTATTAGCTAGAGCAACAGGATCTTGGGATCACTATGATTATTCAGCTACAAGTAGCTTCTTTTAAAATATAGGTTATAGGCTTCTATCAAAGAGCATAATTTTTTATAACCTGAGCATTCAATCCTATGTAGGCTTGCTTTGTTTTAAAGTCTTTCACACTGAAGGAACTCTACAAATTGTTCACTCTCTCTCTCTCAGAATCGTAGTTCTGTGGCTAGGTGGATCAAATGGGTTATGGAGATTGTCCTCCCTCCCCTCTCACCTCTAGAAGTGGTTGCTCCCGCCTACTGGATGAGGCAGTGGGGAGGGCGGCCCATGAAGGAAGCTTGTACAGCCACTGCCTTTGTCATATTTCCTCTGTGAAGAAACAGAAGACTTCAGTTCCTGGGATTGGTTAAGCTCTAGAATAGAGAACTAAGGAACTACTTTGTATTTTCCTAGGACTCTCATCTCTCTTTGTGCAAACTGTTATTGCAGCAAAAAATATTACTTCTGTGTTGTTGTTTTTTTGCATCTTTGTCAAGAAAATGGAATGATAATAAACACAGGTAGCTTGCAATGCACAATAAATAGAAGGAAGTTGACACGAAGCAGAGAAAAGACTCAAAGACTGTGGGAATGAGAAGAAGAAAAACCAATGAAAGAATAAATTATATGCAATGATCATACAAACCCTGATGTTTGCAAAGATAGTGTGAAGATTACTATACGATCAGAATTCACTTGAGGTCAATATGGTCTTCTCTGGCCAGGGATTCATTCAACAAGTATTTTTACTGAGCACTCACTATATGCTAGGCAATACGCTAAACACTAAGGGTCACAATGAAAAACACATACAAATAAGACTAGTCTTTACTGTCAAGGAACTGGGAGTCTAGTGGAGAAGACAAGACAAGTAAAATTACAATGGTAGGCTATCTTTTAAGTAACCTCCATGTAACAGCAAGCTAATTCACTGACACACTCCACTCTCCCAGGAAGAACACTGACTGAGGCCCCCAGCACACTAAATGCTTTATTTAGTCCTCTGCATACTCCCATAGATTAAATAGAATGTTTACTAAGAATGGTAGTCTTTTGTTTTATCCTCACCCAAGGACATACTTACTGATTTTAGAGAGAGGGTGAGAAACACCAATGTGAAAGAGAAACACTGATCAGTTGCCTCTCACAAGCACTCCACTGGAATCAAACCCACGACCCAGGCATGTGCTCTGACCAGGAATCAAACCCATGACCTCTTGGTTTACAGGATGATGCTCCAACCAACTGGCCAGGGCAGAATTGGTTGTTTTTGTTCCCAAATCTATTTATGATATCTCTACTTGATGCTGCAATTAATATAATTTAAATATTATACAAACTGATGAGAATAAAAACAGAATTGTTGTTTCATGATAAATTCCCTGGAAAGAATCAGTAGAAGCAAGTTGCATTTAAAAAAAAAAAACAACAGACTTCCAGCCAAGATGGAGGCATAGGTAGACACACTGTGCCTCCTCACACAACCAAAAGAAGGACAACAACAAATTTAAAAACAAAAAACAACCAGAACTGACAGAAAATCCAACTGTATGGAAGTCCGACAACCAAGGAGTTAAAGAGCCAGTCATCCAGACCGGTAGGTGGGGTGGAGACAGGCAGCTCATGGCAAGGCTGCAGCTGGCAGACCGGGCAAGGCGGCGGCTTGCAGACCGGGCAGACCCACAGTCACGTGCAGATGAACCAGGAGGAACAACTGGGGATCGAGACAGACTGCACAACCCAGGGCTCCAGCTCAGGGAAATAAAGCCTCAAACCTCTGACTGAAAACACCCGTGGGGGTTGAGGCAGCAGTGGGAGAAACTCCCAGCCTCACAGGAGAGTTCGTTGGAGAGACCCACAGGGCCCTAGAACGTACACAAGCCCACCCACCCACCTGAGAATTAGCACCAGAAGGGCCCAATTTACTTGTGGTTAGCGGGGAAAGTGACTGAAAAACAGCAGAGAGCGGAGCAAGCGGCACTGTTCCCTCTTGGACCCTCCCCCACAGACAGCATCTCAACGCAGTGGCAGTGACGTGGGGTGCCCTGTCCTGGTGATATGTAAGGCTCCGCCCCTTACTATGTAACAGGCACAAGACAAAAAAAAAAAAAGGCCCAAATGAAAGAACAGATCAAAGCTCCAGAAAAAATACAACTAAGTGACAAAGAGATAGCCAACCTACCAGATGTACAGTACAAAACACTGGTTATCAGGATGCTCACAGAATTGGCTGAATATGGTCGAAAATTAGAGGAAAAACTGAAGGCTATGCTAAGTGAAATAAAGGAAAATGTACAGGGAACCAACAACGATGGGAAGGACACTGGGACTCAAATCAACAGTGTGGACCAGAAGAAAGAAATAAACATTCAACCAGAACAGAATGAAGAAACAAGAATTCAGAAAAAATGAGGAGAGGCTTAGGAACCTCCAGGTCAACTTTAAATATTCCAACATCAGAATCATAGGGGTACCAGAAGGAGAAGAGGAACAGCAAGAAATTGAAAACTTATTCAAAAAAGTAATGAAGGAGACCTTTCCAATCTGGCAAAGGAAATAGACTTCCAGGAAGTCCAGAAAGCTCAGAGAGTCCCAAAGAAGTTGGACCCAAAGAGGAACACACCAAGGCACATCATAATTACATTATCCAAGATTACAGATAAGGAGAGAACCTTAAAAGCTGCAAGAGAAAAAGAGAGTTACCTACAAAGGAGTGCCCATAAGACTATCAGCTGGTTTCTCCAAAGAAACCTCACAGGCAAGAAGAGGCTGGAAAGAAGTATTCCAAGTCATGAAAGGCAAGGACCTACATCCAAGACTACTGTATCCAGCAAAGCTATCATTTAGAATGGAAGAACAGATAAAGTGCTTCCCAGATAAAGTCAAGTTAAATGAGTTCATCATCACCTAGCCCTTATTACATGAAAGGCCAAGGGACTTATCTAAGAAAAAGAAGATAAAAAATATGAACAGTAAAATGACAAAAAACTCACAGCTATTAACAACCGAACCTAAAACAAAAACAAAAAAACAAACTAAGCAAACAACCAGAACAGGAACAGAACCACAGAAATGGAGATCACCTGTAGGGTTATCAGCAGGGGGGTGGAAGGGGAAGAGAGGGGGAAAAGGTACAGAGAATAAGTAGCATAAATGGTAGGTAGAAAATAGACAAGGGGAGGTTAAGAATAGTATAGGAAATGTAGAAGTCAAAGAACTTATATGTACAACCCATGGACATGAACTAAAGGGGGGGGGATGCGGGTGGGAGGGGGCATGCAGGGTGGAGGGGAATAAATGGGGGGAAATGGGACAACTGTAATAGCATAATCAATAAAATATATAAAAAAATAAAATAACGAAAACTCTCCTGGACAGGTAGCTCAATTGGTTAGAGCATAATCTTGAAAGGCCAAGGTTGTGGGTTCAATCCCTGGTCAGGGCACATAAAAGAAACAACCAATGAATGCATAAGTATTTCTTTCTCTCTCTCTCTCAAATCAATCAATAAATTAAAAACACCTACCATTCAGTTTAAGAAATAAAACATTATTCATATATTAATAGTTGAGCTCCATTAACACCCACTCCACTGAGGCAACTGGATATCAGGTTTAAAGAAACCTAAGAGACAAGTGTTTGATTTACCTGATTTTTTGGATAGAAAATAAAAGTATTTGACAAAGTACTAAGAGTACTAAAAAAAAAAAAAAAAAGTCCCACATTCCAGCAAGATGGAGTTTTAGATGGAGAAGACAAAATAAAGGAAGGCGCAGACACAGGGCAGTGGGCACAAAGAAGCACAGACCCCATGGGATGTCACGACACCAAGAGGAAGATGCTGCAGGTGAGAGGAAGGTGACGTTAGGGACTGGGGGCTGATAGTCTGTCTTCCCTACTGAACATATGACGATAAAATGAGCACACAAGAAGCCTGGCTCAGGGATGAGGATCTAGTTAGGTACACATCCAGTTACATCACAGAAGGTTAGGACCACACAGTTGGGATGCAGCACCCATCAAAGTTGGTACGTGAAGTACGTAAATACAAACAAAGGGGGAACAAGCTAGTGACTCAAAGCCTGATGATAGATGGAAAATCTTTTCAGTGAGAATTCTACTCTTTAAGGATTTAATAAAGTTGAACTGGAAACATCGTGCCCATTAAAAAAAAGATCTTTCAGAAGTGAGTCACTATAGAGCAGTAGCAGTAACCCAGCAGAACCATGTGATATGTAACTGAATCACTAATATGCCTGGTAGAGAGAGTCTAACACGACTTTGCCACCACAGCTCCCAGCCCCATGGAGAACAGCTGATTCCAGTGCAGGCCAGGTAAAGCATCAAGGCAGGGCCAGAGTATCTTGTTTTTGCTAGAAAGTCTAGAAAGGAGCGGTTTAAAGGGTCAAACAGCATTTTGGCCATTAAATCTGTCAAAATTCATGAGTCTTAATGGTACCCAAAGGGGAGAAATCTTGCCCTGACCAGGTGGCTTAGGTGGCTGGAGTGTTGTCCCATGCACCAAAAGGTTGTGGGTGGATGCCCAGTCAGGGCCCACACATACCTAGGTTGCAGGTTCAATCCCCCGTCAGGGTGCTTACGGGAAGCAACTGATTGATGTTTCATTGATATTTCTTTCTCTCTCACCCCCACACACTTCTAAAGGGGGGAATCTTAAGAACAATATGATAGCTGTGGTAAAGAGGGCAAGTAGAGGTTAAAGTCCAGCAAGGCTTATGAACCTTGAGTCTGGACCTGGGCTTTTTGGTAACTCATCTACCTAGAGGGGCAGCTTTCCCTTAATTCACACAAAGTGCTGCTTGTGTTAGAGATGGTCTTTGTATAGAATTATGGTGTACCTCACTTTCCAGTAATACTTATCTAAACTGTTATATACCAACCCAGATGGATTCATATGGTTACTAAAGTATAATCAATGCAAATCAGACAGTACAGATGCATTCTGGGTAGCGACTGCAGAATCCTGTCACCTCTAAAGGAGGTAAGAGACTATGATAAAAAATTGGGTAAGCACAGCACACAGGAAGAGGCACAGGCATGGACAGTCCCATTACTAGGCATGGGTTTAGGCCCACACCACAAATCTGGGCAGTTACTGACCCAGTCCTGTACCTCCAACCCACAACCCTGTAACAGGTTTGAAATGGTCATTCTTTCCACCTGGGTTTAAAAAATGAATTTATAAGCCCAAAATAAAATAGCAGTGCTATGTTGTATGTCATGTTTCTGGTCATTTCTATAACTATTATGTTCATTCATGTATGCTTCTAAAAAAATGTTTAAAATTCTTATGAGACTATCTAACTTACTGGTCTTATTTTAAAGACATTTGATTTATTTATTAGAAGTTTGAAGTACTTGAAGAAATCAGAGATATTAAACCTGTAAGAACAGTTTGAAATGTTTAAAGAGCTCTAATCAAGTTTATAAATAGTGTTAATATGGGAATTCTATCTGTTGAATTTAAAAGCATTTGAGCATCAATAAAAGAACTAGCAAATAATTAAATGTTCGTGGACTTATTACATTTTAAGTTTCAAAGAAAAATGGGTTTTAAGAGTCATAATTTTAGTAAGTTAGACTGCGACCAAAGCATAAGTCACTCAGGGTCTATCTGGCGCGGTGGGACCAGGGAACCACATTCAAACTCCAGGCCTGCCATCCCAGGTCTGGGAAGTTTTGTACCTTTAGCATCTTCACCTGTAAAATGAAATAACAGCACCCGCATCAAAGCACCTGAGAGGACTGAGTTCACGCACATAAAGCACTTAAACAGCTACAGAGTAAACACTTTGTTAAGCGCCCTAAGAATGTTAGCTATAATTATCATTACCATCAACTGATATGACCCGATATGACTAGGAATACCTTGAGGACCAGAGAAGCGTCTTACCTGCCTCTGTATTACTCACATTTGGCACATTTCGTTGCCTGGCACTCAATGGGTATTCAGTAAATACTGCCTCAATTACAATGGCCTAGTCTAAAATTCTAGCTATTACGTCAGGAGTTGTAAACTTTAGTACATAACGGAAATCAACATGATAAATGGCAGGAGCAAAGATATAAGGGCCAATAAAAACAAGACCCCCAAATTTTATACAGGCAAAAATATTGTTTCTTGGAATGGTTTTTACTTACTGTGAGTTTCTCAAGGTCCAAACTGTACTAAGGGAATTTCAATTGGGATTGGATAGTAATACTTGATCAAAATCTAGATCTTAGATCTAGAACTACAGGTTCGATACAGAGTTTGAATTTCCCCTCAACAAATGTAGTCTAACAGAGTTTACTGCAGAATTAATTACTTTAACTTTTTCCGACCACCAAAACTTGTTTCTGAAGTGAAGTATAACACAGTCTTAACCCATTCAATACAAGGGCGCCCTTTCCACTTTCCATTGCTCTTGGACTTTCCAGCAGTGCGGTCTCATTCGGGTTGACTGCCAGTACTCGCGATGGAAAGTTTTCCTGGTAGGTTGTTCCACTCAGAGCCATTTAGAAAGCACTGCTTGCGTCAGACTCTGTTTTCTGCTTGGATAAAGGGGGCTATTACTTCAAACCCCAGTTTTTTTTTGGCATCCCACCGTCACACTTCACTGAGCACACCCTGTGCTCGCCTTCTACTAATGACCTTTCAGAGCAAAATGCTTTATCTAACTCTGCGAGTTAGGAGACTTACCTCCCCGTAGAGTACAGCTCAAGTCCACACTGCCTCTAGTTCCATCAGCGGGCACTGCACGGCCGCAGCAACGGCGACCATAATTCACAACCATTGTGGGCCTGCGTGTATGTCAGGCCCTGTACTGTGTGTCTTCGTTAATTATCCAAGAAGAGACTATTATTAAATTCTATTCTATAAATCACAAAACTGAGACCTAAACAGGCTAACAGACATTCCCTGGGTTGCTATCCACCCTCCAAAGTTTTCTCTTATGTAATCGCACCTGGGGCCCTACAAATTACTGTCCTCGTTTTATAAATTAAGAAATTGCAGATCAAAGATTATACAGTGAAGTACAGCGGAACCTTGGTTCTTGAACTCATTCATTCGGAAAACTGTTCGAGAAGCAATTTGTTTGAAAGTCGAATCTCCTCTGTCTCCTGAGAGACGTGTGACCAATCACACAGGCATCGGCATGAAAGGGTTGCTAGGTCAGAAATGGGAGAACTAAAGTTTTGTTCAACAACCAAGACATTTTCTCCACGAGCAACCTGGTCAAGAACCGAATTATTCGAAAAGCCAGACGTTCGATAACCAAGGTCTGACATACACACTAGAACCCAGGTCGGCCCACTCTGTTGATTACTTTGCTATGCTATCTAGCAGGATTTCCTTCCCCTCTCAGCTAAGGAATGACAAAATCTTCTTGAACAGACTACTTATTTTGTATAATTAAGATTTGAATAATTAACATTTGAATAATTTCTCTGTTATATTACATTCTGAAAACAAAAAGACACAGAAATTAAAATGTTTGGGTATATTTACCTATTCATAAAGTGGTGCTTTCTATGTTTGAAGAAAGACAGGGAAAGGAAAAGAGAGGGAAGGCTATGGTAACTCTTCCCTCCAAAGGCTCTGAAGCTCTTAATACAACAGACCACACCAAACCGGCTAGAGTCCCAGTGAACTGTCACTGAGTACTGAACCCTTTCTAGAACATTCTCCAACGTTTTGAGAACTTCAGTAAACTGCTTGGCTTGCCGGTAAATAGATTCAACTTTTTTTTTTTTTTTTGCAATTCAAGTGAAGATTGTTTTTAAATCCTCACCCAAGGACATATGTATTGATTTTATAGGTGGAATGGGGGTGGAGAGAGCAGGGAGAAAGGGGGAAGGGGGGAGAGAGAAAAATATGAGAGAGAAGCATCAACCAGCCCTAACCAGGGATCAAACCAGCAACCTAGGCATGTGCCCTGACTGGGGACCGAACCCACCACCTTTGGATGTGTGGGACAGCACTTCAACCAACCTGGCCACCCTGCCAGGGCTCAGCTGAAGATATTTTTAAAGTAGATGTATCAAGTCATTGGTCTTTTCTCTCATAACCCAATTCAAACAGGTCATTCTATAACATATATTACACGGTGCCCTTCTCAGCTCAGTTTTGATTGATGAACTGATGCTCACTTATTTTTAGAGGTTCTCATTCTATAATGCTTACTGGTAGAAATATTTTCAGAATTCAACTTAATATATACCCATACACATATAAATTCTAAAATTCTAACACATGTTCATCAAAAAGTTAAGCGTGGCACATTCATATTTTTCATGACTTTGTAAAATTTAGTTGTCATACTCTACCCTCACTCACTGCCATTTGTTTTTCTAAAAGGAACAACTTTTATTTTAGCCTACGTCATCCTCAACTGTTTAACTGTTTTGGCTAACCCTTTCCACCTCAGTCATGTTTCTCTGGTACCACCGCACCCAAAGCTTAGACCAACACTTCGCAGGTGACGACATAAGATATTAAATGAATACATGACTGGGATGGTGCCCCTCTGTTAGGGTTCAGATTCCTCCTTAACAATGCCCACCGTTTTACCCACCAAATACACTACAACATTATATTTAGAACATGGTTTATAATAAATCTTAATTTGTATTCCTCTGATAAAAAGTGTATATACTTTTAGTACTTTTGTCAAGAATTTTATCGCTCATGTAGGCACATAAAAAATCCTTAGATGTTATCAAGAATACTTAGTAAATTATAACATATAAAATCTCTCATATGTTAGTGGAAGTGTTAACTACTGTAACTTCACTGGAGGGCGATTTGGCCAAATCTACTAAATTTGAAAACCCAAATACCCTTGATTCACAGCAAGTTTACTTTCTAGGAATTTATCCTATAGGTAAACTTATACAAGTGTAAAATGGTGTAAGAAAAAGGAAATTCTTTGTTATAATGTTAACAGTAGTAAAAAGTTTGGAAGAAACTTAAATATCCATTAATAGGAAACTGGTTAAATCAATTATGATACACCCATACAATAAATACAATAAAATATACAGCCATAAAAAAAAAAAAAGAGCCCTGGCTGGTGTGGCTCAGTGGACTGAGCGCCAGCCTGTGAACCAAAGGGTCGCCGGTTCAGTTCCCAGTCTAGGGCTCATGCCTGGGTTGCAGGCCAGGTCCCCAGTGCGGGGCATGTGAGAGGCAACCACACATTGATGTTTTCCTCCTTCACCTTCTTCCTCCCTTCCCCTCTGTCTAAAAATAAATAAAGTCTTTAAAAAAAAAAAGAATGACAATGTTCTTTTATGTGCCAATATGAAACTAACTCTAAGATATACTGAGAGAAACAAAACACAAAAATATGCATACAACATGTATAACATGCTACCACATGTAAAAAGGGAAAAGTAAATACACATTTTATTTGTGTAGTATTTCTGGACAGATACACAAGGATTAATATCATTGGTTGCAAAAAACAAAACAAGCAAAAAAACTTCACAGCCTCCAGGGAGAGAGTACTGGTAGCCGTGGGAAATTTTTCACTCTAATACATTCTTGTACTTTAATAATTTTATACGCTGCAAGTGTATTGCCTATAAAAAAGGAAAAAATGGCAAAACACTAACCATTGCTTTTTCAATGTTCTTTTAACGTTTTTTGATGGTCAGATAAACTTATTTTTACCTAACCATCACACTTTGTAGGCTTTTCATTTTACTCTCACACTGTTTTTCATAATGTATCTTTTACTTAAAAATAGCTCCTTTTGCGTTGCCAGTGGTCATGGAGTGCTTTCACCAAGCAAAGATGAGACATGCACCGACATACACCTTCCGCGAGTGTGTGCAATCATCAACTCAGTGTCTCCCGCGTGCCACGCACTGCTGGGTGCTGGACGTAAAACGGCACACAGTCTCCGCATCAAGCTATGTCACTATTACTACTTTTTTTTTCAAAATAAAGTTTTCCCTAACTACAAAAAAGTAGTCACGAGTTCATTGCTTTAAAAAAAAAGAGAATGGAAAACGTAAGAGAATGGAAATCATGTTTAATCCTATTATCAAGAGGTATTATTAATATTTCATGTTTATCTTTCCAAAGCTTTTTTACTTCACATATAGGTTAAAAAAAAAGGGAGCCATATTATATTTGACAATGTATATTTTATACTTGAAACTATATTAACACTTTCCTATATTATTAAGTACAGTATTAAAGTATGTCTTACAATTTTTAATAGTTTATTTTTTACTGTGTTTTCCCACTACCATTTATCACCCCTACACCCCCTCTCA
>VMDR010008383.1:0-36814 GCA_007922815.1 Macrotus californicus | reverse complement strand
CAGGGGTTTGTCCTCAGTTCCTGCTCTCAGTTGATATTTCCATTCCATTTGTGTTATTCTTATGGTGCTACCTACATGCTATCTTCTGATGATTTAGGTTTAGGTTCCCTTCTCAACTTCAAGGTCATTTAGGGCAGAGTACAGGTGTTATTCCTCTTTTAGACTCATGTAGTAGCTTGTCCTCAGCTTAAAGGCATATTGATTAAAAGAATAAATCCATGAAGGGAAAGAAAATTGATTAGCGTTACATGGAATAAGGCTCAATAAATTAATTTACACTTAGATGTAAATGACTGTCCAAAAGATTATAGACAGATATTTTAACTGTAATTGGGGAAACCCCAGTAAATGAAAGAATGACTGTAATGACGAAACTTCACGTATGCAGTTTTGGAGCTTCCTGGCACCACATCTTAGCAACTCTCCTGCTTTGGATAGAATCAGCCTTAAGGACTGGATTGAAGTTTCAGGGTTTAGGTGCAAGCTTACAACACTACTCAACTCAAGATAAAATAAGGCTGTCATGTTCTCTCCATGGCTTTGGGAAAGTGAAGGACTTGTACAAGGCTTATTCTCCTTATCTGTCAAGTGAGACTGAGAATCCTACTTTGCCAGGTTCTCGTGAAGAAGACAATCCAATGCGAGCAAGCAGGAGCGCCAGTGTGGCCTTCTGCATCCAGGTTTCTCCTGGGCCCCAGACAGCAGGTGAGCTTGTGAGGCTCTGTACGACTTTGGCAGGAAAATGGAACCTGCCACTCCCCCTCCTTGGACACTGCAGGGAGAGGTTCCAACCTCCTCTCTGGTCCTGTGGGAAGTTCTAATAGGAGGCAGTAAGAGGCAAGCTCCCTAATTCTTAAGAAACCCTCCACCTCTGAGTTCACGAAGACCAAAGGAACTTTTCCCAGGGAGAAGAGACACATTCCAGACTGTTGACATAAAAATGCCCATGGGATGGTCCAGGAGAAATCATCGTTCAGGAAGGAGCCTGGAGAGCCTGCATGGTGGAGGCTTTGGGAGAACACAAGGTCACAGGGTCAAGCACACAAAGTGAGAGGAGGAGAATGCTTTTGCCAGTTCCTTTCGATGAACACACACACACTTAGCACCAAGAGCCAACACACATGCACATGCATATGTTAAAAATACCAAAACAAAGCTAAGTTTTCCCTTGGAAAAACTTATAGTTCCTGGCAGAAAACTGTGAAGTGAATTATGAGGGGCCGGCCCGTCCTGGCTCGGTTTTGCTCAGACGCCCCACACATGAAAACTACTGCTCCCTCTTATGGCCAGAGCCCCAGGCCGGACCTTCGGCAGTCTTGCAGGGACAGGGGTGGGGTTGGGGGTGGGGGTGGGGACTCAGTTTTACTGCCAATTGGCAGTGAATCCAAATACATTGGCAGGGTCCCACCTTGCTTTAAGTGAATGCACATGCACCTCTCAAACTCACAGCAGATACCCATTTGTCTGCTCCACCACCCCTTTCAGGAAGGTTGAGATGGCCCATCACCAGGGCTGAAAGGCCATCCCCCGAGGAGCAAGAAAGAGGCCTATGCTCCCTACGTCCCCGTGAATATAAAGACTTTCTGTTCAAGGAGTCAAGTACTGGCTCTTTCTTCTGCATTGGATTCTCCCTACACATTTCTGTGGCTTATGTGCTGAGTCCAAAGTTGAGAAAAGTTGGTAGAGCTGAAATATCCCCCAAAAGTTAGCCCCTGAGCATGCATCTAAATACACCTCAGGGAACACAACCCAGAAAAAAACTGCAATTAAATCTCAGTAGAAAACTAAGACTGATCACTGTCATCTTGAGTCCCAACTGGATCAGCTAAGGAATAATGGAGATTCATCCTGAGGACACACCAGCTGAAATCTTGTCACTGCAGGCTGGTGGGAGTTGGGGGTGGTCTTGCACTGTCTGCTTGGGAGTCCTCGAACCATCTGGACAAAGAAGACCTGAAGGAAGGACAGGAGAAAGGGAGACCTGCGGGGCTGGAGAATTTGCACTTGACTTACTTCCCCTCAGAGGGGCCCACTCTCTGCTCTGGTACATTCTCCTCTTTGTCTTTGTCACATCCTCTCTCCCACTCCATTTTAGATAAACTTTTCAAAATAGTGCATTTCCTATCTGATGATTAGCTCTGAGAAATGCTGGAGAAGGAGGATCAAATGTCATTTGTTGCACAAGCCTGTGTGGTTAGGGGTTGAGGGTGGTGCTGTGAATAACAAGTGCTTAAGGACAGAGAGTGGACAATAAGAGCGAACAGAAGGCCACTGGGGAGAGCTAAGTGCCTGGCTGTCATGCCAGGCCACCTGTGTGAAGTTACACCCACCTATCTGCAGGGCTGTGTGATTTTCTCTGGCTGTCGTCAGCAGCCTGGGTATGAGCATGGAAAAACAGGAGTGATCCAGGCCCAGCTGCAGTGTCTATGAGTGACAGTGAGGCAGAGAAGAGGGTCTAGGCAGGACAGGGGGTGACTTCATGGGCAACCATCAGCTCTGCAGGGGAGGGAAATAAAGGCAGGAGGTGGCTGAAGGATAGAGAGAAAATGCATGGCTCGGGAGACTGAAGAACATTCTGTAAGTGCCAACTCAGAGTCCATCTTCTTCATGAGGCCTTCCCTGAACGCAGCTGCCTGAAGGGGTCTGCTCAGCTCCTGGGGCCCGGACTTGAATCTGTTCTTGTTTGGTCTTCAGCACCCTCAGGAGATGTCCTGTTACCCAACTCAGCTCCTTCTCCACAACCCACACATTCTCTGCATCACTTACTCTCACATGGGGTGGTGGGAGAGGCGGAGAGGAGACTAGGAAAGACAGAGCTATGGCAGGCAGGGGCAGGAAAAGATGGAGAAGGGTGGCTGGTTTTTTTTTTAATTCATCAATGGATCACTATGAAGGAAGGAGAGGCAGTGACACAGGAAGTTTGCCACCCTCACCTTGCTGCCCATCAGCCATAGCTCAGGCCTCCAGGTAGAGACAACAGGAGGCCAGTGAGGCTGCAGGTATGTCAACCTCAACTCCCCCCACCTCTCAGCCCCAAGCCTCGCTCTGGGACAAAAGGAAGAGGAGGAGGTGCTTCAGCTCCTCAGCCCCACCTTCCACACCTGTTGCAAGTGTAGTGAAGTCTTCGTGCTGAGCTTCACAGTGACCCCCTGAGGCTCTCTGCTGCATCCATAAGTCCTTCCCAGTGACACTGGGTCTACTTAGTTTGTAGCCTATCTGTGCCTTTCCTGACATTCTTCCAGGAGACAAAAACAAACAAGCTCTCTTTGTTGTTGATTTTTTACAAATCCTCACTGAGGGTAAGTTTTTCTGTTGATTTTAGAGAGAGTGGAAGGGTCAGAGGGAAAGAGAGAAAAGAGGAACATTGGTTGGTTGCCTCCTAATGCACCCTGACGGGGGAATCGAACCCACAACCCCAGTAAGTGCCCTGACCGGGAATCAAACCTGCAAACTTTTGGCGTATGGGACAATGCTCCAACCAACTGAGCCACCTGACCAAGACAAGTTCTATTTGTTTTAATTTTTTTCTGTTGATTTTTGAAAACTGACATATAACGCATCTATAGAAATTCTCAGTAAAACTAAAACTCCATTTGAATGCAACTCCCTACACCCTGGACATGCTGCCCTCAGCTAAGTCCTGCTGATACTTCTGCCTGGCCAGCCTCAGTGTCCTTGGCCCTATCTGCCTGCCATACTTCAGCCAGCTGACGAAGGGGGAGGGAATTATGCACCTTCATATTCACTGTTAGAACAAAACTGGCACAATCTTTTAGCAGGCGATTTGATGAGACCAGTCAAAGTCTCCACCCTGAATCAGTTCCACCTCTAGAAATTCATCCTAGAAAAATATGCAACGATTTATGGATAAAAATAGTGATAGACATGTTCTTTATAAAAGCAGAAAAACATTAAAAGGTGAAGATTTTGTTGAATGAGTTATAGCACAAAGGAGTATTTCACAATCATTAACCAGTGCTTATTATTATGTATTTATTGCAAGATGGTATTAACAGAACAGGAAGGAGATAAAAGGGGTTACAAGTGGAAGGGTCCTACTTTGGTGGAATGAAATGGAAAGAAGAGAGGAAACAGGGAAGAAGGGAAGAAAGAAAAGAAGTCTACGGATGGAGTGAAGCAGCAACAGGTGATCTGCTGCTGCTGCTCAAGCTTAACTCGTGATTTTGATTATTTCTTTCATGGGAAATTGTTATACTGCAAATTAAATCCTCACTTTGAAAAAAAGACAAGGAAAGCCTAAGGATATACACCTTAAAATGCTTCCCTGTGTGCTTTCCTTTTTCTTCATGGTTACATTTTATAAATGTTCCTTATAGCCCATGTTATTTTTTAATTGGAGGGAAAATCATGCTACTTACACACACACACACACACACACACACACACACACACACACTCTGCCAGCTAAACTGAAACTGTGTCTGAGATGAGTTTCCTTCCGGTTGGCCAGCCTCCTTCCCAGGGCCCTGAGGGCAGGCCCGCTACTCCAGCAGGCCAGGCAGCACCCAGCACCCAAAGCCAGGGAAGAGGCGTGTGGAGGGCAGGATGGTAAGACCCCCAGCGATCCAACTTCTCCTATTACTAGCAAAGACATGGCAACCAAACCAAATCTCCTGTTACAGAATATTTTTGTTTTCAGAGCCCAAAATACTGGATCTACAGGAAAAGGAGAAAGCCCTGACAAGGGAAGCTGGCTCTACGTCGGTTATTTCAACCCAGAACTGTACATTCTTGGTCAAAATAATGTAAACATTTGTTTCCTGTTGAGGCACGTTGAACAAGTGTCATTGGAATGGTGGTGGGGCTGCTCAGGGTCACGAGTATGGAGCGGGGAAGGCCGGGAGGGCTGTGGGTCCCAGTGGCGCCAGCCCCATGACCCTGGCATCTCCACTGGTCCCCCAGGCCTCAGCGTCCTCTTCTCCAGTCACCCATGACATATGTCGAGGGGAGCCTGCACGCTGGTCAGTATGTTTCACCTCCTGTCTGCGGAGCTCCATGGTTCTGTGGAGGTGGGGGCAGTTGGTGGACTAAAGTGGGGGCCAAGGAAGAAGCCAAATGGACAGCACCCTGGTCCACCCCCTTCCCAGTATAACTGGAGCAGCTCCATGCAAACTCTTTTGTATATTAAGTTTCAAGCTAAGATTTTATCTGGAAAAAACCTTCAATAACAAGTTTGAAAACCACCAGCCTAGTAACTGTGATGTTCTTCGTCATAAAATATCACCCCTAAGCACAGTGGACGTAGCATTTCCAGTTGAGGCAGGCACTGACCACCTGGAGCCTTTTTTCCATTTTCAGTATGATTTATTTGTTCACACAGAGGAAGGCTGCTGTCTCTGGGTACAGCCCCAGAAACAAGATTCAAATACGCACCAGACAAGGATGTGTTATTAACTCGTCCTCCCACAAAAGGGGTGGGAGGTCCATACAACTGGCATCTCTACAAGGCACCTGGCTCCAATTAGTCCTGGCCCTGGGTGAGTGGCTCTGGACAAGAGTGCTCAAAAGTGAACTGGAGCTATTTTGGACTCTTTGCTTGGATTTTATTGGGTATTTTCTTTCCATATGAGGAAATGCTCTGTTCATTGCTCTGTTCTGCATGGTACCTGCTCTTCTGCAGTGGGGATACCTAAGTCTGTGCATATATTCACACCAGCCATGCCCTTTGCTAGTGGACCTCGACATTTTGCAAGTACATTGAATGAGGGGGAGTAAATGCCAAACTTTATTTCTCAAAATGAAAGCACCGCAGCAGAACTTTCAAAGCGTTCTTATTCTTTGACTAAGCAAGATTAAAGATTTTAACTGCCCTGACCTGTGTGGCTCAGTCAGTTGGGCATCATGTCACAAAGTAAAAGGTTGCCAGTTCAATTCCCAGACAGGACACATGCTTGGGTTGCAGATTCGGTCCCTGGTTGGGATGCGTACGAGAGGCAACCGATGGACGTCTCTCACTCACATCAATGTTTCTCTCCTTTTCTTCCTGCCTCCCCTCCCTTCTCTCTAAATATAAATAAATACAATCTTTTTTTAAAAAATCTTAAGATTAAAAATTCTCTCCTTTCCTGGACATAAGAAGGAAGAAGAGGAGAGGGGAATAGGAAGAGAACAGGATAGGACGGGAGGAGGGGGCAAGAAAGAAGCGATGATAAAGAAATTAAAATTCATTTATTTTAGCATGAGTTTTTAAATCTCAAGTGTACTAGATTCCAGTTCTGGAAGGGACAGGGAATTCTTAGCTTGTTATGTTTCCATCGACTTGAAAATCAAAACCATCTACGGGAAGGGCTGCCACGGGGACCTGGGTTTGACTGCGTTTTGCCGTCTTCTCTTGTGCAATGTTGTGGGGACATGAGGAGCATGAAAGTCATGTTGACAGAATCCAGAGCGAACAAAAACAAAAAAACCTCACCTGCCTAGTTACCACTCTCTCTCCCTCTCCCCCATCTCTCTGTCTCTGCCTCTGTCTGTCTCCCTATTTTTCTGCCTGTCCATCTCTGTCTCTCTCTCTCTCTCACATGCACATACACACATATATACATGGGTTGAAGACTGTTAACAGCTCACGGTTTCTTGTCGGGCCCCCCTCCTCCCACCCCCACATCCATCCTGCCCAGGCAGTGGTGAAGGTCTGGACAGCTACTCAAGAGCCACTCATGGGATGGACTGGCCTCCCCCTAACATGGCACAGAAATCTGGCCCCTGCATTAAAATGTGAGGAGCCTGAGGAGTTTCCTATAGCCTACAGAAGATTTTCACTGGATTTAAATTAAATTGACTCTTTCCCAGTATTTTCTTGTTCACAGAAAGCTGAACTTGTCTTATTGCAAAACATCTCCATAGCTATATGGAAGGGCTTTGAAAGTTGGTACATTTCTCCAGCTATAGTGGGGTTTATAACACAGTGCAGAGAAAAAAGAAGGTGACTTCAGGGAAGGTTGGAATTTGTGTTTTAGTAGATGCCCCAGGAAGAGAAGGTCTGTGGATTTCACTGCACACCTGCCCCTGCCTGGTGTGTGCTGGCAGTGATCATAACGCTAACAGGCCTCTCATGATGCCACTCAGAAACATCTCTGAGTCCTTCACCTGAACCAACTCTTTTAATCCTCACAGCTCCCCTGGTAGGGTAAGTCCTGTCATTGTCCTCACTTTACACAGGGGGATGGGCAACTTGCCCAGGCACACAGCTAGCAAGTAGTAAGCAAGACTGAACCTGGCACCCTGGCACCAGAACCCAGGACGGAAGCCACCACACTCTACCGCCTTCTTTCAAAATGAATGAAATTGGTCCTGCCTTTGAGGGAAAGTACTACCAGGCGGAGGAAGAAGGAGCAGGCATATTCACATACAGTGTGGCGTGTGGGACAATGTCCCCTGGCTCAGGGGAGAGGCACACAATAGCACAGTTCTGAACGGAGGCATTTGCAGAGCAGTGAATAGCAGATCACCTACATGGTTCTGGGAATTGAATAGAAAGTCAAACATTTTACCTAAGGACCTCATTTAATTCCTATATGCCTTCATTGCAATATTCATATCTCTAGTTACAATATCATCAAAATCTGAGAAAAACTCTGGCTGATCTTTGAGTAAGCATTCCAGAATAGAAGCTGCCATAGAGACACAACAGAAGACCCTCCCAAGCTCTCGCTTTCCCTTAACCAAGACCATTCATTCCTATGTGTAGGTTTTTGACCCAATTGTGTGACCTTGGGTGACGTGATTCTGCTGCTCTGGAAGACAGCTTATATTGTGTGTGATGCATTCTGTTGAAGAAATGTGTAAACAACAAAGGGATCCATTAGCCAAATGCACCATTTATAGGGATTAAGTCATCATTTTATTTCAATGTTATCTACTGCCACTTTGCCAGAATGGGATGCAGCAGGTTGCAACAAAATATTCAACCAGGGCCTTGGTCCCAAAACCTAGAGACAAAGAAAGGCAGAGGCCTCTTGCTGGTCAGAAGCTTTCCTATGTGGGAGTAGTGAGGTCTCCATGGGAAATGTGAGGGGACTGTTAGAGGTACCTATTGAAGGATAGAAGTCTGGGTACAGACTCACTTCTGGATTCCATAGAATGTGCTCTGTTCTTAGGGGGGAGGTGTGAGTGAAGGTCAAGGCAAATCACACACTCATACCCTGTCTCACAGATGACCAGCCAACCTGGACTTGGGCCCATGCCCCAGTCCGATCCTAGAGAAACATAGATAATTGCTGAATCCCACTTCCAACAACTTTATTCAAGTGAAAACAAGTTAAAATAAGCAACCAAGGGTGTCTTCAAGAAAAAAAATAGACGGAGAACACAGTATTCAGAACACAGTGAAAGTACCACCTCAGTGTGAAGTAAGGGAGGTACAGTAACTCCTCTTATTGCCAACTAACAAATGCCAGGCAGAGCCGTGTGTGAATCCTGGCTCCATTACTTACTAACTGTGCGATCGCGGGCAAGTTTTTCAACCTCTCTGAGTCCCAGTTTCTTCCTATGTAAAAGGTAAATAAATCTTAGAACTTATCTCAATGGGTTGTTGGGAGGATCAACTAAGGCACAGGGTCTGGCACTTACTAAGCATTTCCATGAATGCTGGCTTTTATCATGTATAAGAGGCCAGTGGTCCAGTATGTCAGCCAACTCCCACACTCAAGAGTTTCTCTGCTGGGTATCCATCCACACCCAACTGTAATGTTCACTCAAATCATGGGACCTGGGACATTAAGCCTAAGGATGGCTCCTCATGATGGTTATACTTCCACTTGTGCACAAGCCTGTGCACAGGACTCCAAATTTGCCAAGAGGTGGAATGGTCTCAGTAAATCAGATCCTAGTAACTACTAAAAGGTCTTGGCTGTAGCTGACCTGATTCTAAGACAAAGGCAAAGCCTTTCTGTTCCGGCTGGCCAATCTATGCCATATATTAGCAACACACAGATTGTCTTATTGCACTGACTACCATCTCCAATATGATCTTGAATAGAAGTAGTGAGAGCAGACATCCTTGCTTTAACAATCTTAGGGGGAAATATTCGATCTTTTATCGTTAAGTATGATGTTAGCTATAGATTTCCCATAGATGCCTTTTACCAGTTTGGGGAAGTTTCTGTTTCCAGTTTTGCTAAGTGTTTTTATCATGAATAAACACTGAGTTTTGGTAAATGTTTTCCCTGCATCTATCAACATAATCATAGGGTTTTTCTTCTCTAGGCCATTGAATTACATTGGTTTTCAAGCATCAAACCAACCTTGCATTCCTGAGGTAAACCCCGTTTGGTTTATATTACTGGATTCAATTTACTATTTTTAAAAGGATTTTTGTTTAATGTTTGTGAGAGATACTGGCCTTTAGTTTTCTTTTCTTATAATGTCTTTCCCCGGTTTTTTGGCATCAGAGTAATGATGGTTTCACGTAATAAACCAGGAGAGTCAGCTCCAAGTAGACTTTCAATATCATCAGAGATCTGATAAGGAATTATAAGTCTGATCCTGACCCATTTGTTCTTCTTTCAGCCCTCTTATTTACTGTTTAAAGTTGGAAGAACTGTCATGTCTGTTTGGAAGAATTCTGCAATTAAAGAGACATTAAGGTTTATTTTCAAATGACCCTTAAAGGCCAAGAAAATAAAATGTCATAGCCATAGGGTTATTTTTCTTCTGAGTAACAAGAAGAATATGCCATTCAAACAATTATAATTCCCTTATAGATCAAAGTGCTTTTTGATTAAGGTCCTTTATTTATCATAACTAAGGATCATGGAAAAAGCAATCCTTGGATTCAATGACTACCACTTTCCAGAAGAGAAATTGAAATTCAATGCCAATATGCCCATTACATTTTAACTTTATCCAGATATTTGGTAAGCGCATGCTTTCCCCATGCTGAGGAAGTACATCTGAAGGCTCGCATTTCTGTAGATCAGTGCAGTCAATAGGATTTTCTGTGGCGATTGAAACGCTCCATGTCTGTGATGTCCAACATGTAGTCACAAGCCATAAGAGGCTACTGAACATTTTAAATGTGACTAGTGTGTCAAGAAACTAAATTTAAATTTTATTTAATTTTTCAAATTTTAAAGTTAAATAACATGTGGCTAGTGACCACCCAATTAGACAGTGCAACTATATAGTGCCAACTTGGCCTCCTGACAATTTCCAGAAACAAAAGTTAACGCTAAGGAAAGGGTGAGAAAGACTCGGGAACAAGTTGTAGGGCTAGAGATACAAGGTTCACTGGACAGCGTGCAGGTGAAATTTCCATCAGAAGGCAGACTAATGCAGGCTCAGTGTTTCTTAAATGCATTCTGCTCTGATTGACTTGGGGATTATTTCCATCACACCGACAAAAGAACCAAGTGGACAACAGATGGCAATGCCATTGTTTTTATTTGGAAATAGGTGTGCATATGATGCTCTGTATCTTTCTCCCTGGGAGGCATCAAATTAAACGTTCGGCCTGACTTCTCTGAGGTTTCATTCCCACACACTGAATACATGTCTTGGCTCTGGTGGGTGGTAGCATGCATGCCTGAGCCTCGCATCCCCAACAGAAGATTCACACAGGAATCAAACCGCGTGTTTGCTTTTTGTTTCTTTAATATCATTTTTACCTTTCCTTCTCTGTTTACTTTTTCTCCTTTCTTTTATAGTTCTTTCTTAATAACTAAGATGGGTGAGGCGAACAACGAAAAATAAATGGCCTGTTTTGGAGTGGCATTGAGCTTGACTCCATGTTTATGCATTTAGCTCAAAGGACCTTTTATGTTAAATCACTTACTTGCTATCAGAGATACTCTTAGTGAACACAACTTAGAGATTCATCAAAATGACAAAACTGAGAGTCTCCAGGGCAGGAAAAGGTCACCAGACTCTGCACAAGCGCCTGATCTGTTTGAGTTCTTAACAAATGCTCCCAGGATGGTGATGCCTTTCTTCTCCTCTATTCTGGTGGAAATGATTTAGTGAATGCCCTGCACCTTTCTCTTCCTTCAATGCCACCGTTGACCCCTCACCCCCACCCTTTCACATGAGATCTTTTTGCTTCACTGGCCTTTCCAGATGAGGAAGAGTCTCACCCAATCAAGAATGCACCTTTTCAGAAGAGGTCAATTAGTCTTGGGGAGTAATGAGGACTAAGCTTCCCTCTCCACTTTGACCATTGATTTAAGCGCTATTCATAAGCACCAGGGTGCTAGGGAGGCAATGCTATGGAAACTGATGAGGGGCTTCATCCTCCATTCCCATAACCCATGCCCAGTCACCCCAGACAATCAGCCACCAGCCACAGCTCCTTCTCACCCAGCTACATGGTAACCAAAACAAGCTCCTTCTTTGTACACTTTCTGTAGCGTGTAATTGTCAACTGATGAAAGAAAAGAATGGAAAGGAAATGTATTGAGATAGCTTCGACAGAATTACTGTCACAAGGGTTCTGATGCCCCAACTTTACAATGCCAAGAGGCAAACTTTATGGCGTGGCCTATGCTTGGAGTCTGGATGCTGCCAGGAACTGCTCTGTAGAGAGCCTGGCACCTTCGCCAACACAATACATACCACATGGGCCAGCTTGTGCTTCCAAAAATCATAGACTCTTTAGAGGCAGGAGAACTAGGAAATTCTTGGAGATTTCTCCTTTCTCAGCATAAGGATTCCCTCTTTAAATACCCCACAAGTGGCCACTCAGGGGTAGAAACTCCACTATTTCCATACAATAGATCCAAATTGAACCAAATATTTCATGCTTGCTTTGATTTTATCATCTCTGCTCCAAGCTAAATTTCCCTAGTTTTTTCCATTGTGCTTCATATGACATGATTTGGGGGCCCATCCTTGTCCAGGTCAATCTTACAGTTAAGGCTGATAAGGAAATTCGAGCTCAGCCACATACATAGAGATGCCATCATTGGCCTCTAAATGTTTTATGTGAGCTTAGCGGACTAGGGTCAGAGGTGTATGAAGAATGTAGAGTAGGTCAAGGGAAGTGGCAGAAGCTCTAATTTACCTCTGAAGCAGCATTGGGTTAGGGCAGGAGTGTGTGGACATGGCAACAAGGCATTTTGCTAATGAAGAACTTCAGTCTTAGAAATAATTATATAATTTTGAGTACCTCTCTGGAACTCTACCAGGCATTTCACACACATTAACCCTTACAAGGAAAAGTAAGCCTTACTATTCTCACTTTGCAATGAAAACTTTAGTCTCATAGAGATCACATGACTTGCCCAAGATCATATGGCTAATAAGTGGCAAATAATGTAATACTCCCAAAATTCAAAACTTAGAATGATTTTTCCTGGCCAATGCTACCTGCTAGAATTATACAACCTCTGGAGGTCCAGATGCCTTTTCTGTTTTAACCTTTCAAACCTATCCAATCATTCCTGCTTGGGCTGATTTTTCTGGGCTCAGCTCATTACCTGCTATGACCTTCCATCCCTTCCTGATCCTTCCAGACTTGCCTGTTCTGAATTTGGATATTTTCCTGATCCCATAAACTAGCTTGAGTCCGTAGTTCTCCACTCATTGTTGCGTGTGGACATATCCTCAAGAGAAAAGGAGATTCAGCCTCCTGAATCACTGAGTCCGCCACATGTTCTCGTTTTGGCAAGTCTGTGAAATAATACTCTGGGTGATCAAAAAGGAAAGTTAGCTAATTTTAGGCCTCCAAATACCACTAGATACATTTTAACTTCTCCAAATCTTTCTGCTAAATGTTCACCTCTTTCTTCTCTTTTTGTGATCTTTCCCAAAGAATCCAGTGTCCCGTGGATACTTCCTGAATTGTCAGAAAGGAAACAAAATGGAACAAGCATCCAGTTGTTTAAAGGCTCATAACCTGGCTTTCCAAGTAGCTCATGCTCAAATGATATGGCTATTATAAGCTATCCTGCTAATAGTACAATTCAGTTGGTTGGGAGCCCCTAGGAAGTTCACATCAGAAGTCACCGAGGCTGAACATGAACATGGTATTCTTACTGAAGAGCCTGGTTCTCATGAACTGAAGAGTACTTTGTCCTTTCAACAGCTGCTTATAAACTAGAAGTCCAGGTGGCCCAATCTCTCTGCAAGTTATAGAGTTTGGGTAAATACAGTTCAACAACTATAAGAAGATAAAGGCAATTCCAAGCTCCCTTTGAATATCTTAAAGGATGTCAAAGAGAACCAATTTATAATCTACAGTCATGTTTCATAAAAGTCTCCTTTTCAAATTATTTTCCTTCTCAGTGTCCATCATACCCCCAACTTCCCCAAAACTTCCCCTTATAGACTTTATTCTCAACTTCCATCCCAAACTTTCCTGTAAAAGCATGTTGGCACAGACCTCTTGCCCTTCCCCATGCAGAGCCCCTCTGAGAATGCACAGGACCCCTCTGAGAATGCACAGAGCCCCTCTGAGAATGCACAGGACCCCTCTGAGAATGCACAGGACCCCTCTGCTCTCATATACCTGCAGTCTGCCAGCGCAAGGCAGTTAACACCTGGTGGGCAAAACTTGACTGATGGAGAACAGGAGCTGCTTGATAAGTGTGTCCTTGTTTCTTCCCCTAGGTATTTTGTAATCATTTCATATTGTCCTAGTGAGCCATGCATAAGATATTTAATATCCTTTAATAAATTCCTTTGTTTTGATGGAAATGTCAGTGTTCCTTATGTTGTTTGTTACCAAGAACCACATCCAATAAACATTCCAGTAGTAATTATTTGCCTTCCAGTTTCCCTGGGTCCTTGACACACCGATTACTATGAATCAAAATAAGCAAACAAAATGAAACAAAAACACTTCCCTGGGGTCCAGACTTACAGGACATGGAAAGCAGATAGATTTCTACAGGGTGTACCACAGCTGAGCTCTTGACTCTGAGCTACAAACAGTCTGGGATTCACAGAATCCAGGGGTCATTGGAATTTAGCTGAAAGACTATTTCCATCCTTTTATTAATCTGATCACTTTGTATTGTGACCCCAGCTTTCATGTGATGCTTGGTGGGAAACATATGTTCTGCAAAGCATGACTTTCTGGTTGGTAAACTCAATGAGGGTTTTTTCTGACCTGCTGGAGGGTACTATGGATTCTTTCTCAACTGACAACCTAGTTCTGAAAGCATCTATCCAAATTGCCTCATCTCATAACCGCTTCCCACACTCATCTACTACAGAGTGAATACGTTCCCTTCAGGATCTAGTGGCAGAGTGAGAAGTGGTACAATGCGGATTTAAACTGTCCTTGAAATTGTGTTTTTATCAGAAAATTAATTTAAATTTCACATTCTGTTCTCCAAAATGTCAATGCCTACTGTTATATAAAAATAATAAAGAGACACGTACTAAGGAGACTTCCAATCAAATAAAATAGATAGAACAATGCGTTCACCTCTGCTCTATGCAAGACAGTACCAAAAAGAATTTTAAATACTATAAACCTATAAAGACAAAGAGATTATGACAGAGAATGATGCTGAGAAACAGATGCAGCCAACAGAAGATGGAAAGCAAATTGACTAATACTAATTAACTGAGCAAAGTAGAGAAAGTGGAGACTTAAAATGACTATAGAGGGAAACACCAAGCAAACAAACAAAAACCCAAAAGATCTGGGCTGCAAAATTCCAGGAATGGCCAAGAATTGATGTCCCAGTGTCTCTGAAAACAGAGTTGAGGATCAGGAGCAAAAGCAGAGGAAACTGGTTAAAAGTCTATTTAGGGAACACATATTGTGGGTCTTCCTCTATCCGCACTTCCAGATGACTATGGTCCCCAAGCTCCCAACCTAGAAGCAGATGGGAGGTTTATCTTCTGGAACACCAAGCCAGAGGGGCTGGGCAACAGACCTAGCAGTACGTGGGAGGGAAGCCCCCTACCAAAGAGAGGATTCAGTGAGTCTACCTATGAAACGTGACTCCCTGGCCCTCTTCCCTCAGTCAGCTCCTCGAAAGCTGGCAGCCATACATATACCCCAGAGGGACTGATGGACCCTAAAGAAAAGGCCCAAAGAAATGGACATCTGTGTTGCCGGAGGGAGGGGAGCACTAGGATGGGGAAAAGATGGAGGGGATTAAGGGTACGAACTCCCATCTGCAGAATAAGCAAGTCACGGGGCTGTGACGAGCAGCGCAGGGAATACCGTCAATAACATTATAATGACTCTGTACGGTGACAGATGGTTACTAGACCTCTCATGGTGATCACGTTGTCCAGTACATAGATGCAGAATCACTGTGCTGTGCACCTGAAACCAATATCATATTGTATATCAATGATTCTCTATTTAAAAAAAAAGAAGAAATGAAACTGACATCTGGGGCACACAAGGGAAAGCCCGGGCCCTGCAGCCGTCAGGTAGCCAGGGCGGGCGGGCAGCTGTCAGCGTAGGGTCGGAGCAATAGGGGATCAGCTGCAGAGAATTTAAAGCCGATGATGACATCGACTAGAAGTTGGTGTGCGTTTTCCTTTTATTCACAGCTGGGCAGCAATTCTGAACTTCAGTGATAAAATATTCCTCCCCCACCCCCAGCGCTGGTCTGCATCTAAGTTACAAACAATTGCTGAGGCTTCTGTGGAACCTCAATAACATGTACATAAACTTCAAATTAGCACATCTTTATTTTCTACCTGGAAGTTAATTCAGAACACTCCCCAGTGTTCAGCCAATCCCCTCTTAACGCAGAGTCAGCTACGTGTGTTCCTTTTGAGAGTAAGTTCAAAGGTTCAAATCACTGGAGTTTGCTTCAGTGCAGTTTGAGTCTCCCATCCCAGGGATACTACACATTCCTGTGCTTAAACATTAGATTCGAAAGTCCACAATGACACCACAGTAACTGTAAGGACAGAAAATCTAGAATTACTGGGTTCTGTCATTCTACATAACCACTCAGAGGTTCTACTGATGTTTAAAATTTAAAGCAAAGAACAGAGATTTATGAAAAATAATTGTTTGTTAATTGAAAAATTCAGTGTAAATGTGAAATAATTTGATTAAAATTAATATCTTTAAAATTGAAATGTATTCTCCTTTAAGTTTGCAATTTATTATTTTTAATGTTAACGGTTTTTAACTAAAGAACTAATAAAGAAACATTATTTAACTGATTTTTATCATTGCTGAAAATAGCTTGTTATCTATAGTATATACAGGGGTGGGCAAAAGTAGATTTATGGTTGTTCATATGGAAAATAATACAATAATTGATAAGTAATACAAGAATAAACGCTGTTTCGCATACTCACAACTGTAAACCTACTTTTGCCCGCCGTGTGTGTGTGTGTGTGTGTGTGTGTGTGTGTGTGTGCGCGCGCGCGCGTTATAAAATGAAGTGCTCTGATCCAGGTGTGATATATGCTGAGTACACCTCTAGTCTGAACCCTACTTCACTTCTTTACAGCCAGCCAGTGACCATCAGGTAGTATAAGAAATACAGAGACCACCCTGACCAGGTGCTTCACTTGGTTGGGGTGTCATCCCATGTAAAAGAGGGTCACAGGTCCAATCCCTGGTCAGGGCACATACAAGAGACAACCAGTCCATGTTTCCCTCTCACATCGATGTTTCTCTCTCTGTCTCTGTCTCTGTCTCTGTCTCCTCTCTCTTTCTCTCTCTCTCTCTCCCTCTCTAAAATCCAGAAACATATCTTCAGGTGAGGGTTGGGGGGGAAAAAAGACGGAAAAGAAACACAGAGACCAAGATGAACAAACCAAAAAAGATGAAGCAGAGACCAGCTGGGAAGGAAGGAAACTTAAACCTCAATCTAAAATCCTAGAGATAAAAGAAAATATTGCTTCCTTCACTAGAAATAACAAAAATAGGATGCTATTTTAAAAGAAAAAGACAAGAAAAGAGGACTCAGAGAATAAGAAAGAACTCTTGGGAATTACAAATATGAAGGCAAAATTAAACATTCAATGGGAAAAAGAATGTAAAGTTGAGAAAATTTTAGAAGTAGAACAAAAAATATAACAAACTGAAAAATAAGAGAGAAGAAATTTTTAGAAATAGAGGATCAATTCACATCTGACTCTGACTAATAGTAGTTCCAGAAAGAACACCAAGAAAACAAATGGAAGTAAAAAAAAAAATTAAAGAATCAGATAATATAGAAACGTTTCCAGAACTAAAGGCCAGGAGTTTCCAAACTGAATGGCCCACCAAGTGCTCAGGACAATAAATGCAAAACCAGCCACACCAAGGCAAACCACTGCGAAATGTCTGAATATCAGGAATAACAACAAAAAAAAAATCCTAAGAAACCCCAGACAGAAAAAGCCAGGCATACACTCAGAGCCAGGAATCAGCATGGCCTTGGATGTTGTGAAAACATCCTGAAATCTAGAAAATGCTAGAGCAATACTATCAATATTCCAATTTTAAAAATATTTTCAATCTAGAAATTTTATATGCAGCCAACTAGAAATCAATGTAAGTGTACAATAAAAAATTTATGATATTCACAGTCTCACAAAATTTACACTCTATTATCAGAAAACTTCAGGAGGATATGGTCCCTAAAAATAATGGGGAAAACAGAGAAAAAGGAATGCAAGACACCCAGAAAATGAGGAATACAGCCTCCGGAGGAGACGCAAAAAGAAGTCCTTGGATGACAATGATGGGGATACCTAGGGCCGCAGCTGTGCAGCCCACCTTGAAAGTCCTCAAGTTTGGATTGGAGCAGGAAAATGAAATACTCCAGAAACCATGTCTCCAAGAAAAAAAAATAACATAAAATAAAACCAACTGCTGAAGTCCTGTTCTCCTGGAGAATTTGGGAACTAATGAGTGTAAAAACATAACACTAAGCAGATTTTTGAAAGGAAAAAAGACAATTTGAATTCCAGGAAAAATAAAATGCTGCACAAGAACGGAAATGTAATCACAGTGAGCTGTGAGCAATACTTACATTGTCCTGAAAAGGCAAACGTTGAGAACAAATTGAAGAACTAATTAGCATTGAACTGCACTGGGAGGACGGGGCTGAAGAGAAGTGTGCGCGTGTAAGAAAGTTCAATTTCCGTCTTTCTTAAGAAAAGTCAATCATTATAATGAGAAGTAGCAGTAGTGTTATGTTATTTAGAAATACAGAGCTAAATGCAAAGGAATACAATTAAAAGAAACAAAAGCAGTGGCCTCCGGGGAGAATGGCTTGGGATGGGGGTCAGGGCACTGCTATTTTGTTTTGTCTCATGCTACTATTTTTTTTTAATTATGAAAACATATTATGTTTGGCAAACATATTTAAAAGCAAGCAGCAGGATATCAGAATTTTATTGGAATCCCCCAGGTTCAATGTCTTGAAATTTAATACAAAATTAAAATATAAAATAGGGGGACATGTCAGGTTCCAACAAAATGCCACCTCCTGAACCTCTCTGTGTCAGATCAGGTCTCTGGGTCACGGGGAAGGCTGTGAAATGAAGGGAAGCATCCCTGACTGAGTACCGACTGTGCATTAGTATCTCCATAGAAGATTTTCAGAGATCACGGTGACTGACCTTCCCCACCACCCCAAGGAACAGAGGAGGCCCAGGTGAAAGACTAAGTCCCTCAAGGGCAAAGAACTTGGGTGCAGGCATGTTTGTATTTCTGGGTGTGAGCCCCAGGTGGTCTGTGAACCGATGTAACAACCGACTCTCATCACAACTCTGGGACAGATGTGAAGCCATTTTACAGATGAGAAAACTGAGGCTTAGCAAGATCAGGTACCTTAACCAAGTCATACAAACACTAAGTGGCAGAGCTGCAGATGGCCCCAGCCTCCTGTGTAACTCTCCACTCTGAAATCTTTGGACAAAGACTGTGTCTTATGTTATCACTATGCCGGGGACATAGAAAATGCTCAAGCCCAAAGCCACTGACTAAAGCAGGCAGGGCCCTGAAGAGGTCTCACCTGGTTCATCGGCCCAGGAGAACTTCCAGCAGAACCCAGCCCCCCAAGTCCCTTCTCCCTCTAGCTGCCACGCATGCCACCTATGGCGAGGAAGGTCCAAATACAACTCCCGCAAGGCGGGGTCCTCCACCGGAACACGGGGGGACAGTTCAGCTTTCCCCAAGGAGGAGTGTAAAGGTTGAGGACCCAGGCTTTCACTGAAATGTCTCACGCTTTAAATCACAGGACAAGAACAATTTCACTCTTGAAAAACAGCAATATTAAAACTTTAATGAAAAAAACGAAATTGTGGAAACAATTTTGGAGCCCACAGAACTTTTGAAAATGTCATGAACAAACTGTGAAATCAGGGAGATAAACATCAGAGGCCCTGAGGGGGGTAGCAGTGCCCCCAGTGGAACGCCCTCACCCTGAGTCACGGAGGGGCCAGTCTCCCTTCTGCAGGCCCAGGGAGCAGGGGGTACGGAGCTGGTGCATGTCTCCTGCTCGGCGCTGGCTCCGATGGCAGTGGTGTTTAGAAAACATGAAATGAGAGGACTCTCCAACATGGGAGGTTGGACCCACTGGAGGCTGGGAGGATAGCACATGGAAGCCAGCGCCCTGGGAGATGGCCTGGAAAGCAGAGGGGAGCTCTTCAAAGATCTCAGAGGAGTGGATTTGTTCTCAGGTATTCTCTCTGCTGTTTCCACACATCTGAGCCGGAGTCAGAATTGCAGAGCCTATCTTCGGGGCTTCCACGATGATACATTTGAAATGATTCCCAGAGGAAATGTACTTGATGTGGGGACTAAATGCTACAGAGCATGCACAGGGAACAGGGTAGAGGACAAAAGATTTTCGAAAGAGCCTCTTTGTTCACTAAGAACTTTATGGTCATGGCAACATCAGCAGAAAATTTTGGAGCCAGCTCTCTTTCTTACTCACAGAGATGCTTTAGAGCATGAGAGAAACGGTAAAAGGATGTCTAGAGAAGTGTGTCTGATTGCAGCAGGATGGTAACCTATCTAAATCCTCTGTTACTACTGCCAAGTTCAAGAGTATGGGGGTGCTGTAGAGAGGCACTAAGGCACCATTGTGGTCCCTGAATATCTCTCTGGAAGTTCACACAGGTGGCCGCAGGCCCACTTTCCTAGACCCAGGCCTTCTTGCCTTCCTGATCACTGGCTCACAGGAATTCCTGAAGGACCTATTCAAGCCTTCTGGACTACCTTATTTTCAGGCTCTCATCTGTGAGCGTGAAGTTGCAAAAAAATGGTAAGAGTAGAAACATGCTTATATTTCCAACTCGGGGTGTTAAACACTTCGGAGGCATCTGTCACAACTCCAGGTGCCTGCTAGACCTCCCTAGAGCCAGCTTCCTAGGGCAGGTGGTCTCCCTCCATTCCCACTTCTGCTGGATGTCCAGTCAGGAGCACTTGATGGAGTGCTGCAGAAATGCATGTTTCTTTAAACCACTCATTCTTGGCAGGAGCATCTCATTCGAACAACATTGGAATGGAAACTATTGGATAGTGGGGGCACCTGTCGTAGGGAAAGGCATGCAAGCCCTGAACTGCCCATCCTCACCTTCAAGAAGGCTGTCCAACCATTTGTGCTCCAGCAATCCTTGAAATTCTGCAGGATTACCTGGGAAAGCGCTCTTTCCTCCTTACCCAGAGGCACATGCGTGCAACCATCCCATGTGAGGGCAGAAATGCAGGCTTTACAATTTATCTATAGACTTTTTGCCCAATGGTTGGAAGAAAGCGTGCCTTTGCTACTTGACCTGGCTCCTCCTCACATTCCTTCCTCACTGCCGCCAAGACATTCTAAACTTGGCTTTTCTTGGTTGCTATTCAAGTTCAATGCATGAAACCCTGCTCTCTGCCTCCAGAATCTTTGTATATACACAAGGCTTATCATAAAGGCAGCCTCAACATGGATGGTGGGACCAAGATCAGCACAACTACTCTGAAAGATTATCCAGTGCTATGTATTGTAATAAAATCCCTCCCAGGAGCATACCTGAAGTCATACTTCATTTCCAACAGCTTGTCCTGTGGTTATAGTTAAAGGTGCACCTCATGGTGCTTGTGTCAGCAATTTTTACAATAGGAAAAATGTGTAATCAGTCTGAAGGTCCATTAATAAGATATTTCAATTAATTACTGTGTGTTCATGCATCATACAAAGATCTACTGTGTAATCGATAAGAACAATGTCGTGAAGGCCTGTGCACTGACAGGGAAGATGAATTCCACAGTGCAATGTGGAAGGCTGCATGTATAGTAAGATGAAGTTTATAACATGTACACAGATAGAGAGGATGCTCACTCATTCATCATTCCCAAATACATATGGCGCACTTCTTTGTTCTTACTGTTCAGGGCACTGAGGAGACAGCAGTGAACAAAACATCCAGAATCCCCACCCCGACACAATTTATAATCTGGAAGGGTGGGGAGAAAGTAAATAAACAAAAAAATGCAAATGTAATGCCAGCAGGAGAAGCACTGTGAATAAAAATAAGGTAGGGTTAGGGTTAGAGTATGCAGGAGGGAACTATTTGAAATAGTGTGATCAGGGGAGAATTCTCCGAGGAAATGACATTTGGACAAAAATCTGCAGGAAGAGAGGAAGAGCAAGGCCCCCACCCCCACCCCTGATAACACCAAGTTCAAGTGCTAGGAGTAAAGCATGATGGGCACATTCAAGGCACAACAAGAAGGACCCATGGCTGGGAGCTAATGGGCAGTGAGGTTGGTGAGCTAACACGGGCCGGGGTCTTCTGGAAAGTATTGGAGGGTTTTGAGCAGGAAAGGGACAGAGGACCCTGGCTGCTGTGTAGGAATTGTCTGTAGGGGGTGCAAGAGTGGAAGCAGAAAGACCAGTTCAAAGCCTCGGGCAGCCACTTGTGTAGGAGCTGCTCATAGCTGTAGGAGTAAGGGTGGTGGTAAGCAAACTGGTGAAACGTCGTTAAATTCTGGATTATATGTTAAAAGTGAAATCACCAGGATTATCTAGTGTACTGGATTCACAGTGTGAGAGAGTCGGAGGAGTGAAGTTTCTGGCATGAATAACTCCAAAAAAATAACAATGCTCTTTCCTAGTTAGAAAAGACTGAAAGAGCAAGAGTCAGGAGGGGAAATTAAAAGGATATGTGCCAAGGGTATGATAACGATTACAGCTAACACTCCTATAAGTGTTCGCTTGCTCTGGGCCAGCACTGTTGTAACTGCGTTACATTTACATTCACTCATTCAGTTATCACAGTAACTCGTTGAGAGAGGTTACTATTATTGCATTCTGGAATGTGGTTGACTTTTAGATGTATCAAAATACGCTGATTTTCTCTGCAATGAACATGTATACCTTACCTAATAAAGGAAAGTTGAGCATGTGTGTGTATAATAATTCCAGTGAGAAAAAAACGGATGTATTTATAAAGTTCAGTACTTGGCAAGTTCCCGGTGACTGCTCAATCTAGGCTGATGTGGGCTTTTCTCACAGTCTTTTAGTTCAGATCTTCAGCCTGCTTTCCTGCCAGGTCAGGCAGTGTCTGGACACTCCCAGAGTGACACACAAGTCCCCGTACCCTCATTGTAATTCAACCCCTTTCCCCCTTGACTTTAAAAACACTGGAATGCTATGAGGGGAAAATAAACATTAAAGGGATGACCTTGAATCTGTTTTACTTTTTTACATGAAATCTTGCAAATGGATTACTTTAAACTATGACACTTCACACATCCCCACATATTATTTCTGACACATCCCAAATGGATGGAGATTCCCCAGTGGGTTGTCACCAAGCTGAGAACCTCTGGTTGAGATGATTATGTGAATCGGATAGCTGGAGGGCACTGCTTTCTTTTTTTTAATTTCAACATTTCATAAATGAGAGGTCTCACTTAGTTTTGACTTTTCTCTCCAATCACTTGTATCTAGCCACACATTTGGTTGTTTTGTCCTATAATTGTCATCTATGTGAATGACCTCAATGACGTATAGAGATCAGGGTGATTGTAGCTTCTTGCAAAGGATGAACAGGGGAATGTTGGGGGCAGGGGCCCTGCTGGTTGCCATGGTGACACTCTCGACTAGAATACTGTGCAACTCTACCTGCCGTGGGAATAACCGATGTGCATGGAATTCTGACTGCACTCTCTTGCTATCTGATACTTTCAGGGTAAATCAGTGGAAGATGAACTATCATCTCCAATTTAAAATGAAAAGTCAGATTGAGACCTCAGCTCATTTTGCTCCTCCATCAATGCTTAGTAAGCTCCCTGATGCTGGAATTACACCAAAGGCAGTCACATTCAATTACTGTAACTCCAAAACAAATTTCTATTTATATTTTCTTTTGAGAATGCAAAAAGGGATCTCTTCATAACGTGCATCCTATTAAATGGAATTGGATATGCCTCAGATCAAATTGAATCTCCAGAATAATAAACAATGGAAATGCAAAGGAATTAGAGAATACATAGTCCAACATTGTCACTTAATGGGGACAGAAATAGATGCTCAGAAAAACTGAGTGATCTGCCCAGGACCACACAGAAATGAGGGCCAGGACCCAGCTGACCTTGGCCAAGCACAGTGTTCTTCCCACCCACCAGATCATGCAACCTTTCTTGTACACAAGCACCTGCCAAGGCCCCTGATGATGATCTTAGTTGGCCCCCCAGGGTCTCAGGATAGGCTTCAGGAGCTGTCTCCCACAACTGCACCAGGTGCCTCAGGTCTCCTACAGCAGCAGAGCTGTGACCTCAAGGAAAGAGGGAACCCACCCAGGGAGCAGAACCAACATTACAGCACCTCATGGCTTGGGAGCCATGGGAACACATGGCCTTGCCCTGAATGCCAACCTAGACAACATGAAAGCCAATTTGAAAGGACTAAAGAAAGGAGAGAGAGTGAGAGAAGAATGGAAAGAAATCAAAGCCTGCTCACCAATGGGTAGAAAATTAAGGTGACATTAAGAAAACATAGGTCAGGAGCATTTAAAAGTCAAGCCTTTACCTTCTAAAAGCCAGTTTCCGTACCAACTATTATCAGAGCACTACTATCTGTATAAATGCTTGCTCAAGTCCTGAGCAAGATAAAATTCAGATCACTGTCATTTCCTTCACTAACTCTTCTCCGGCACCTCAGCTATGCTTCCATGAGCAGATCCGCTAGTCACGAGATCCCAGTCTGCACTGTGTCAGGGGCCAAAAAGCTTATGATAGGAATAGATTTAAAAATTAAAAGCTGGCAGTCCAATCAGCTTGGCAGCCATCACGAGCATCATATTATTAGCTTTGAGAACACAGTTAGGTATGGGACTGCTGCTTAGACCTGGCGCCAACTGAGGAAGCAGCGCTTCCCTGCCTGTCACTGCTGTCACGGGCTAGTAACCAACCACTGACTTTCAGACACACTGCAGGGCACGAAAAACTGTCTGGGCTTACTAACAAAACGCTTCACCCTCTGTTCTGATGACAAGCATGACAATTCCCAGCTGGCCTCCTCTTTGCAAAGACTTCCTCATGGTGGTGACAAGTCAGACTGCCATGTCAGTTGCACGGCTGGCTTTGGAGCATCGGCCAATAGCGGCAGATCTGTCCTGGAGTTGTGCTGTCGAACCATCCCTGCTGGTTCAAATTCCTGGTTAGCAGTGCCTTGGAAATACTGAACCCATGGAACCTGCAAATAATGCTAATATGTCACATGCATATCAATCCGCAGAGAAAAACTGCCTCTCTGTTTTAACTAATAATGACTGGCAATATTTGGGGACATGGTCAGGATCCTCATTTGGATGCTGCTGGTGGTTGTGCCACCTTGAACAGGTCCTTCCCTTCTGAGTCTCTGTTCCCTCGCCTGTAAAATCAGGCAGGAAGTGAAGAGGATCTCAGTAATCACCTCAGGTTCTAGTGCTGTGATTTGGCTTTGAAAGAAAGTTTCTGTCAGTGCAGAGGGGTTAAAGTAGGAGAGATGTGTCTTGTAGTTGAAAACAACCAGCCATGAGAACTTACAAGAGACTTTGCAGGCCTTTCCTCACAATAAGGCAGACGCCAGCCTGGCCTAGAGGGCAGAGGGTGTTCTTCTGTTTGGATGAGGGTCTGCAATTCTTTGCAGAACTATTAACATCTAAATGTGTGTTTCTGTGCTATCTTTCCCCTGGCAAGCACCAAGAATTTCACACATACATAACCAAGTGCTGGTGTTCCTTCCCCCAGCGCACCCAGATCATTTAATTCCAGGACATATCACACAGTCGACATCATCCTCAATGGGATTCAGGAAGTGTCAGTTGCTCAGATATAGATTTCATTACTATAACCTCATTCTTAATATTGGCTCAATAGGGTCCAGCTCTTAACTGATTTGGAATCCTGATACTTCATGATTTCTGAACCTCTGCTTTCTGCAGAATCAGCTGCCTTTGTGATTCTAATGCAACAAGCCTGCTCTTGCTAACATACTAGGTATGGCCTGTAACACTTCTCAGCCCCAGCTTTCTAAGTATTTTCCAGAAACTATTGCTAGAAGGGAAGGTAACTGCAATGGACAGCCAATCACAGTGATAGTCAAGAAGAACAGCAAGCTTTGCAGACCACGATCGTCTTCAGCAACTCTCGGTATGGGCTTGGAGCGAAAAACACATATACATGTCAATACAGAGCCGTGACTACAGGTCATCTCCAATATCCATTTGTCTCTTTCCATAATAACAGAAACCCCATTGTAAGCTGGAGACACCAAAACCTATCTTGTAGCTACAAGTAGTCATGTGCCTACATTCTAGCCAATGAGTGTTAAGATAAAAGTGTTATGTTTTGTGAAAACACCATAGAGGATGCCCTTTGCCCATTTTTTTATTTATTCCTCCTTCGTTTCAGTTCGCTGGAATGAAGACATGATGACTGGAGCTAGAGCAGCTGTATTTCATCATGAAGTAACTCGAGACAGAAAAATGCGTGATGGAGGAACAAAACCAAATTTGCCTGGGTCCCTGAGGATTTAGGAGCAGAACAGCAATCTGCCCCATCTACCTCCAGACTTCTCCTGGAGAGAAATAAACTCCCACCTTGTTTAAGCTGCTGATATTTTGGACCAGCATTCCCTTTAGCAGGACCAAATTTTAATGGAGTCTAGAAATGAAGCAATGTTTAAGCATGCCAGAATATTCGGAACCTAGATAGACAAATTGGACTAATGGAGAGCTAGGGGATGCTCACTTGATTAGGGTGTGGAGAAATAACTTAAGTTATGTGCTTTCAGGAAGGGGACCTCCTCGGAGCCAGGTACCATACTGGGTTTCTGGTCCATGTTACCTTATTTAATTTCCCATCATCAGCCCTCTGAATTCTCTATAGCTATGCTCATTTTACAACAGAGGGACTAGCGAGTCAGGTAAATTAAATCTTTTCCCTAAGGCCACCGTGCTAGTAAGTGAGAAAGGAACAATTTGTGCCACATGGGACTGTCTCCAAAGCCTCTGTTGCCTCCACTACTCAAATCCTGTCTCCTACTTTTCTGATGGGGGGGCTTCACTGTAAGTGAACCCAACATAGAGAAACATAACGCAAAAGTTATAGTCAAGTGTGCCCATCCATTCTAAACCTAGTTCAGTTTTACAAGGGAATGTTATCCAGGCATAAGAAAAGAAAATCTTGCCATTTGCAACACCATGGATAGATCTTGAGGGCACTAGGCTAAGGGAAATAAGTCAGGCAGAGAAAGATAAAACCTACATGATCTCACATGTGGAATCTAAAAACGCTAAACTCACAGAAACAGAGTAGGAGGGTAGTACCCAGGGGACACAGGGAGAGGTTGATCGAAGGGTACAAACTCCCAGTTATAAAATGAGTGAGTTCTGGGGACCTAACATACAGCGTGGTGACTGCAGTTAACGATGTTCTTACCACACGCACAAAAAGGTACTTATGTGAGCTGATGGACAAGTTAACAAATCTCATTGTGGTAATTATTTCCCAATATACATCCATCAAGTCATCACGTTGTACAGCTGAAACCTACACAAAGTCACATATCAATTATATCTCCATAAAGCACGGAGAAGGGAGCCTAGTTCAATTTTTGAACTTAACTTACACCCAACTTTCAGGAACACGCATGTTCCCTCAGTCAAACTACCACTCTACTGAGGGCTTTTTCACTGGGAGACAACCCCCATCTCCTCTGACTCAGGGTGGCGGGGGGAACCAGCAGTTTTAGTTTATAAAATACCCTAACTGATACGTGAAGTTCGGAGATGAAACACTTCTTCCCTGACTACAGAGCACATTAGCAGCAGATCTTTGTTCCTCGCCCCAGATTCTTCCCCACAAGACTCGTCTCCCTCTGCAAGTCTCCTGGCTCTGCAGAAAGCCTGCAAGAGTTCGACGCCAGAGCTTGGTCAACCACGATTATGGAGCTGACAGATTGTTGGCTCCTCCATATTCTCTCTCCCTCTCTCTCTCTTTTTTTCTTTTTTGAGTGAATAAGTAGGTCTAGTTAGGTTTATTATAGGAACAAAAGTTCTTCTGGAAAGCTAATTCTTTTGAATGGCTGAAATGAAAAATAATACCCCCTCCCCACCCTTCAAAGTCCACTCTGATTTAAACAGATGAAAATGCTAGCATTTCTAAACCCGAGGCTTTATATGGGATGTAGAATATAAAGTGCCTTTTCTAGCCATTGTGACAGGCAAGGAATGCACAGGTTTCTCAGGAGGAGATTGCAGGGCTCATGCTGATCTAATTTATGTATCTTCCCGCCAGGAATAAAACCTCACGGCTGAGGCAGTTAGTCGATGATTATTTGATATTTTATGTATTCAGTGCCTATATGGAAATATTTTTAAATTGGGTTTTTTAACTACCTATAAAGAGAAAAAATACTCTTTTCCCTTTTTAACTTCTAGACAGCCACATGGAAATGAGCTCCTTCCATGAAGATTAATGACTGTAGGACATGTGACAATGTGACAATTATTTAGGCCCATGAACAGATAGATTATGGTGGAATCAATGAGGGACTCATGATATTGTATCTGGTTTGGGGTGTTTTTTTTTAATGTTAGCAACTATCATTTGGAATAACTTTCTTCCCAAGACAGCCACCTCTCACGTGTATCTCTTCTTTATCTTGAGTGGGAGAGGAACGATGGAAGCCAAGCCCGGGCTGGGGCGTGTGCGCACACACAGGGCAGCGAGTGCTCGCTGAGAGAGGGCTGGGCAGGTGCCAGTCACGGAGGCCCTGGTCACAGAAAGAATGTCCTGAGCACAAGGAATCTGCTTTGTGAGCACATGACAGAGATAAGTTGGTTTTTAAAGGTCTTTCTGTTGCACTTCTTTTTATTCTCAAATGTTCAACCACTTAGGTGACACATAATTAATAGGACTTTAAAAAAAACTATAAGAAAACAGAATATTTAAAATATTTTTCAACGCTTCACCAGTTCTAAAGATGTGTTTTGTTCCTCTTGGTATTCCACAGTTGTGTTAGTTTCCTGGGGTGTCTCAAACAATCACCACAAACCGGGTGGCTTAACACAGCAAATATTTCTTTGCTCACAGCTCTGGAGGCCAGGCATCCGAAATCAAAGTGTCGGCAGGGTCAGTCCCCCTCCGGAGCTTCTGAGGGAGAAGCTGCTCCGTGGCTCTCTGCTGGGTTCTCGTGGCTTTCCACAGTTCTCGGTGCTTCGTGGCTTGTAAATGTCAAGTCGCTCCAGTCTCTGCCTGCATCGCATGGCCTCTTTCTCTGTGTATCTGCTTGTCTTCTCTCCTCCTACCAATGGATTTAGGGCCCATCTGATCCAGGATGATCTCACCTAGAGATCCTTACCTGAATGACAACAGCAAACACCCTCGTTCTAAATAAGGTCATGTTCAGGGGTTCTGGGTGCACATGCTCTTTTTCTGCTGGTGGGGCGAGGGCGTCACTACGCGACTCACTGCAGAAGTAATGGCACAACCCTTCTGGCAACTCCTGAGGTCGCTGACCTTTGTGTCGTTCCTACTTCCCTTCTGTCGCACACACGAAACACAGGGCTTGATCACTCCTCCTCTGCGACAGCGTTGGACAAACTGAAGCAAAGTATAGACCCCTATACAGATAAGAACCTTGACAGATTCTCTCTGTGAATTTAACTATTTTTAATCTTACTTAAATGTGCACAACATAGAAATAGGTTTCAAGTTCTTAGCACAATCGTAAAACAAAAAGAAATCTACAAATTAAGTCCAGTAAAAGTCCACCACCAATAAATCCCAAATGTAATCACTCCAAAAGGTTTTTATTGAGTGTCTATTATGTGCCAGGTATTGTCAGAGGTGCTGGAGAAGCACGATAAATCAAACTGGCTCAAATACCTGCCCTCGTGGATTACGTCACAGTAGGCAAGCAGCCTGGGTGGGAAGAACCATATAATATTGATATGCCGAAACCAAATGGGACTCGCAACATAATTATACGGGACCAACTGCTACTGTCATTTGCGTCGGGCACATCTCTGCTAGTGTTTCCCAGGCGCTGACCCAGTTCTTCCACCTCCGTTCTCTATTTCAGCAGCTGCAAACAGTACCTGCGCATGTTGAACTAGGGCATCACTGAACACAGCTGCGTCATGTCCACAGCAAACCCACCTTTGTCTTTTCTCATCAGCCCCCAACAACTGAACTGGACACTATTCTGCCATACCACTCCGCTTTCTTTCCTGCCAAACCAATACGTCAATACATTAAACAATTTAAGAAACTGAAATCTTGCTCTATGAAAGCTCCTTTACAAGGCAAATTTTGTTGCAAACAGGTCATTTTCTCTTTAAAACTGATTAAAATAATGTGATATATGCTGTCTGGATCCTGTAACATGCCCTGCTCTCTGGCTTGATCAGGATCCTCTGTATATCTGGGGCCTGCACTCTGAAAGAAGGGCAGTGTGGAAAAACACTTGCCACAGCCCCAGGATGTCATGAGTGCTGCCTCTTGTTTTCCTTTCTAGGAGTTAAATTAAGGCATGGGATACATAAAACATATTTCTTGAATTTCAATTTAATATTTTATATTTAGCACTTTGGTTTAGGAGTTTCCTGCTAGAACATGAACAGCACAGAACTACTACAATTCCATTTTACCAGCACGGGATGGAGGCTTGGGGGTTGGCGGGGAGAGAAACACTATGACTCCACAGTGGCCATTTATGGCAACTTACATATCCTCTTTGTCCCGTTTTCCCTAAGTCTCTAAATTCCTAGGCCACTCACTAGAACAGCAATTTTCAGCTGGTGTGCCACAAGAATTTTTGACAGGCAGTACCTGACTAAAATTTAGTCAGGGGCGCTGACCTCTTTCCCTTTGATTGTCAACTAAAACAACGACAACAGCCATCCAGTGTGACTGAATCGAAATTATATCTATTTTTTGGTCAGATCGGCAAAAAATGTATTTTTGGTGTGGCACAGAATTTTAGTAATTCATTCACGTGTGCCGCGAGACGGAAAGGGGTGGGAGTCGCTGCACTAGAGCAAACACACTAGGGCTAGTCACTCTTTATTGCCATAAAGAGATTTTTTTTTTTTTTAACATTCTGTTAAAATCATTTAGGGCAATTTTGTTCTTCAGGCACTTCTAGTGTTTTGAGTCCTGGATAAACAACCATTTACCGAACAACAGTGGGTGAGGAAGGGTTATTGTGATTTTGACGAAGAAGTAGCCAACCCAAGAGCAGCCAGACAGGCTGACCAGCAATGTAAAAGTTAATTGCTGTCATTTCGGTGATTGCGTGGTGCCAACATTCAACCACACACAGAGAAAAGGCAACACCGAAATCACACAGCAGGGCTGTTATAATGCGGTCGTCCGGATGATCAAGAAGAAAAGGCAGCACTTTCAGAGTCTCAGGGAGGACACGCCGACGCTGGGAATGTATATGTAGACCCTGAGAGGGGGACACAGATCTACAGCATATTCTGGATTTCTTTTGTCCATGTCCAAAGCCCTGTCACTCCTGTTTTAGAACCTCTTGTCTCCTTCAGGGCTACATCTCCCTCTGCCTTTGTTCCCATTCCCTCTAACCCCCCCCAAACAGCAACCTGACTGATTACCCTCATTTTAACCAACATATTTGAGACCTACTGTGTGCCAGATGCTATGTAAAGTCCTAGGAACACCAAAGTAAAAGATACATGATTTCATTTTGCCAGGAACTCACAAACTTCTGTCCTCAAGGGCACTCTCTTCCAGTGACCGTGACCTCCTTCCCTCCTTGAAAGCATTCTCAAAAATGTTTCCTTTCCTCATTCCTTCCCGGACTCCTCTCTCCGGGCTTCACTCCCCAAACACCTTCAGTAACTCACCTAGCCAAGACCTAGAACTCTAACTCTCAAAGTTCCAGTGTAAGTCATATTTTTATGTACATATTTGCATAGATTTTTTTCCCGGAGTTTGTTCTGTGTCTTTTCTTCAGACTCTGAGCCCCTTCGAAGTCAGGGCTTTGGGTCTTAGAGTCAGTCTGGAAATACATATTTCCTTGTACCTATCACCATTTCCCAAGATGCAAGCATTCTCTCCCGTTCTTAGAGTGACATCGTTGCTACCCAATTCCATCTGAAAATTAACTCAAGGCTATTTCAAAGGGCAAAGATCTTTACTCCTGGATCCTACAGCATTTGAGATCAGCCCAGGTGGGGCTGGGACCAGAGCCTGGAACATTAGAAGCCAGCCAGTCTGGAGAGCTAGGCTGCACCACCTGGGTACCCCGAACCCCACACCGCCAGGCCACGCCGCCATGCAGAGAGCCCCCTGCTCTCTCAGAGTCTGAGTCTAGGACTCTATGTATGGTGGTTCATGTGCTCACTTTTACATTCAGTCAACCTTCCTTTGGGACCCCCACCTGAGTCACAACCTCCATTTGCTCTGCTTGGCTCCATCGGTTCTATTTATATTTTATCATTCAATAGGAAAGACAGGCCAAGTTTTACCTCATGGCTGCCCAGGGCTATTCGAAGGCTTTGTAACACCCATAATGTTCAGAGACAACAAAGTCAAGACCATGTGAATTACCTAATGAAGTAATGCAGATAATAACCCATGCACTTCAAGCAAGTGAATTTGGCATGAGAGAGAGAGAGAGAGCAAATGAGATGTGGAAGCACTCACTTTAATCCATTACCTTCCAGGACTCCAAGATTCCAGCCATGGAACAGAAGTGCGCACACGTGCACACACACACACACACGCGCGCGCGCACAGGAACAGCAGCCGACACGTGAAGACTCCTCCATATAACAGGTCACATCATGCACCCCTGTAAGGCAGCCATGATTTTCACTTATGTTTTCGTGTTCTCAGAGAAATCTGACAAGTGCATGGGCCAGCTGCGTTTTGACTGCAGTGCCTCAGCTTGCACTTTACAGAATTCTTCATTGCTACGGAGAAATCCCCACTAAATCCACTGTGACAAAGTTATTTTAGAGCTTCAGTAGTTTTTCTTTCTTTAAGCCAGGTTTTTCAAAAAAATTGTTAACCTTACACTCTCTCTATTTATTTATTTTGGCCTCGGTGGACTAGACCACAGCTAAAACTTTATGGACCTAATAAAATTCCCAACATTCTCAGACACGGGTCGTGATGTTTGTGCATTGGGCAGAAAACAGAGGTGCACTTATGAGGAGAATGGACATGCTCAGAGATAAATGGACTGAGCTCAGATGTAGAAGACCCAGCTGCAGGTACACAATGTCACAGGCAGCATGTGGCTTAAATGTGTCCCCCACCTTCCATACTCTCTCTCTTCTGTCTCCTATCCCACACAAGTGACACAGTGCCCAGAGCTGTTCCTCGATTACGAGGACCTTCTGCCATGACATTGCCAAGGGCTTGTCCTGCCCACAATAAACTATGTCTAGAATTCTCCACCCTATCCCCACACCCATTCCTTCCAAATGCATCTGTCCTATGTTTCCTCCCCTCACAGCTCAGCTGCCTTGTAGGTGAGGACTGGCTAATCTGATAAAATAAATAAATGTGTTACCTCTATTGTGTTGGGGAGCCCTTGCAGTGGAAGCTTTCTGGGTCCAACATCTCAGTCCGAAGCAATGGTTCTATTGTTCAGGAAGTGGATAGAGCTCATGGCACTTTTGAAATTATGCCACACCAGTGGCCACCTAATTTACCCACCACTGTGGCCTGAGTGTTCGCATCTCCTAAAAGTTCATTTGTTAAAACCCTGTCCCTCAGTGTGATGGTACTTCGAGGAGTGACCTTCGGAAGGTAGATGAGGTCTTGAGGGTGGGGCCACCATGATGGAGTTAGTGCTCTTATGAAAAGAGAAGGACACACGGGAGTTCTCTCTGTACCCAGAGAGAAAGAGAGAGAGAATGTGAGCCCAAGGAAGGCCATGTGAGGATATACCAGGATGAGGGTGCTCCCCAGACCCCATCATGCTGGTGCCCTGATCCTAACTTCCACCCTCCAGACTGTAAAATATACATGTTTACTGTTTACGCCACCCAGTCTATAGTATCTATAGCAACCAGAATCGACTGAGATACCCAACCACGGCACGGGTCCCCAAGACTTGCAGGAGGGTGCGATACTGCATTTGACTTCAGCTGTGCACAGTTAATCGGACATTTCACCTTGCACTTTATATGCTTTACAGTTTTTCAATACATTTTTATCTCATTTGATCCTAACACCTCTACCTTGCCTGGTAATAGAACTCTCCATCAGCTGGTTTTCTTTTTCCTATACCAGACACAAGTTTTCTTTACCAAAAGGATCGGATGGTATTGGTTACTGAGGACACTATATTATATCAGCTAAAAAACACAAGACTCCTTCGAGAAATTACTGTGAAAAAGAAATAAGACATGGTTCTTTGTCCCTTGTAGGGATTAGTGATTTTAGTTATTTAGGTAAGAATTACTGCTCCTGAAAGAAAGTCTAAATCCTCAGGGGCTCTGTACCTATGGCCTCTCCATTTTCTAGGATCCAAAAACTCGGTGGGAACATAATATAAGATTCATTATTCCTAGAGCAAATAAACACTGCTGTCAATCTGTAGATAAGATTAGGGTTTTGGTTTTATTTTATTTTTTTGTTCCAAAGAAATTTCATCTATGCACTTTCCATCATGCATGATGTTTGGAAAAAAACACTGCTTTTAGAATTGACATCTTGCCATACGTTTTGTAGCTATATTTTCTTCCTTGCTCCTTATGCCTACAAAAAGTTTTAGATTATCTTTCCAGCAGATGTTATATCTTTTAGAATGTTTGCTTTCTCTTCATTAAGATGGGCATGCAATACATTTTATTATTTTGAAAGAAAAGAACCTCAATAAAGATGTTCAGAAATTTTGAATTTTGCTTCTGAATTGTGTGTGTGTGTGCGTGCACCCAGGCAGTCTCTGAGAATAGGAGAGCTACAGAAGAAAGCTTATGTTTCATAAGCACTAAGAAGAATAAGACTACCTTCCTCATTCCTAAAAAGGTAATGTAGGTGAGCATTTAAAACTACAATAAAAGCTTTAGCTGCAAAGCATTTTCAATATTCAAAACCATATATATGCAAAGCAGGATGTTTATGTTTTCTGAGGCACTCCCTGACTGCTCAGTGTAAACATTAGCTCAAATGCTAATGAACAACTCTGGGGGGGTGGATTTTAAATATGTAAAAGTCTTCATTTAGCAGTATTAACACAAGCTTAATTACAATTCTGTTTAACTGGTTGGTAGCTCTGGAATGAAACTGTAGCTGCATCCAAATTTTCCTTCTTCCTTCTGAGTAGAAATCCTCCACCCAAATTATCACTACCTTCTAGCCTCCTCTCTTCCCTCCCTTTTCCAAAAAGGGAAGGATTTTAGTTATTTGCACCCTTTTTAGATGTAAGTCTATGCTATCTCTCTGGAGTAATTTGGATTTTTAAGCATTCCTAAAATTTGTAATGACCTCGGTTTCTATTAGTGAAATCCTAGACATCAGTAAGCAAGAGTGGAGTGGGTTTGGAGAGGCAGAAGAAAGGCACTTTCCCTGGGTGCCTGAGGTCGTCGCCTGGGTTGCTTATTCATTTCCCAGCAAGGCTGACTGTAACACAAATAGCGAAAAGCACTAAAAGACAACAGAATCTCCATGACAATTGGAGGCTGTAAAAGCCTGAATCTGTGAAATTGGCACAGTTTTTCTTGACTTCTCACCTCTCTTGAGCAGGGAAACCATTTTTCATGCATCAGGTGGTATTTTATCCTGATTATCTTTCTTTTGACTAGATGATATCTCACGTCTCCAACAATCATCAAATTCTGGGGTTATACTCATCTTAGTACCTACAGAGTTTAGCAGAGAGACAAAAATTGGCATCCAATAAACACTGAATGAATGAATGAATGAATGAATGAGTCTACTTGAGATTAAGCTGGGACTGCAGTTCCAGGAGACCAGAGAAGCGGGATCAATGGACTAAGACAAACACCTAAAAGAACGTTTCCGAGGCTGATATACTCTGATAGTCCATTATCAAATGAGAACTCTGGGATAATTATCAGCCCCAATCAATAAATAGTCCTTGGAAATGGTATTAAGGAATTGAATCTCCTTAGCAAAGTGTTCATGCAGCTTCAGAGCGAGGGGTGCCTAGGCCCCTGGAGGAATAAGACAGACAAACTGGTAACCAGGAAATGCTGTGCTGAGAATTTCTGTTCTGCAGAGGAAGATTCTAGTTAATCACCAACTCAGCTCCTCCGGCACCTCAGCAGGAATCCCAGCACCTCAGAAGGTTACATTTTAGGGATTTGTAATTCCTGCCAAACTTTTTAGACCACAACCTCAGTCTAAGGGCCGCCTGTCCCCTAAGCAGATGAGACCAACCTCCTTTTCTACCCAATCCTTCTTTTACTTGGTTTGGTTAGTAGCAAACAAAGATGTTCATTTCTACAGTGAAATTTTAATTTTAAAACAGATCTGCGACCTCTCTAACCAAAAAAAAAAAAAAAAGAGGAAATGTCAAACGTCTGATATTGGATTCTTTCCTGAGATCCCATAGACTGAGCGAGAAAGAGAGGACCTAAGGACTGGGGGTTGGCTGGGACAGATGAGAAGGCAAGAGATGCAGAGCGCAGAGAAGGGGGCCTGCTTACCCCTGAGTGAACCAGGGCAGTCACAGTTAGGAGAACTCGGTGTCTGAGCATTCTCCCTTCCCTGAAGTAGCAAATACAGTCACAACCACAGGCAGGGGACTGGACAAGAACCACCCTAGACGACACACCTGTGCTAGTGCGGCCCACACTAGCACCTCTCCCCCCTCTCCTCTGCTTCAGCCTGACGACAAGAAGCTGGAAGAGCTAAATCTGTGTGGGTTCTCAAGGAAACCAAAACTCTCCATTAGATCCCCGAGGGCCTGAATTCTTATCTCCTTGGCTCGGCTTCCAGTCTCGCCCAGAGTCAGAGGTCAGTGCTCCAAGGGGCAGGAAAAGAACCCTGCCCAGGGCTGAGCGCCATCTCAAGAGACTCATGACCCCACTTGTGTGTTTCAAGGTCAATAAGATGACTGTATTCCATGGCTTTCCCTGCCCCTAATGTGCTCTCATTTGCCCAGAAGTAAAGCAACAGATGAAAGATCAAGGATTATTCTCAAAGTAGAGAGGAAAATATATTTTTCAAGAGTTTTGATGGTTGGCTTGATTTGAGAAAAAACTGTTTCTGATTAGTTTATCTTGAAATTCTTAAATTGAAATTGAGCATTAATGGATTGGGAGTAGAAGTCAGGTTTGTTTGTTTATTTATCTATCTATCTATCTATCTATCTATATGCTATAACCAATTTATTCTGCCAAATTAAAAATTAAAATTTTTACTAAAAACAGGTTCCAAAACTTATGAGACATTTTTCCCTTGAGATATAAGCCTTTGTGTAGGTGAATGCATATTGCTAATTCTATG
>VMDR010008382.1:0-36833 GCA_007922815.1 Macrotus californicus | reverse complement strand
CCATTCTAAATGATAGCTTGGCTGGATAGAGTAATTTTGGATGTAGGTCCTTGCCTTTCATGACTTGGAATACTTCTTGCCAGCCCCTTCTTGCCTGCAAGGTTTCTTTTGAGAAATCAGCTGACAGTCTGATGGGCACTCCTTTGTAGCTTACTGTCTCCTTTTCTCTTGCTGCTTTTAAGATTCTCTCTTTATCTTTCATCTTGGCTAATGTGATCATGATGTGCCTTGGTGTATTCCTCCTTGGGTCCAAGTTCTTTGGGACTCTCTGAACTTCCTGGACTCCCTGGAAGTCTATTTCCTTTGCCAGATTGGGGAAGTTCTCCTTCATTATTTGTTCAAATAAGTTTTCCATTTCTTGGTCTTCCTCTTCTCCTTCTGGTACCCCTATGATTCAGATATTGGAACATTTAAAGACATCCTGGAGGTTCCTAAGCCTCTCCTCATTTTTTTGAATTCTTGTATCTTCATTGTGTTGTGCTTGAATGTTTCTTTCTTCCTGCTGGTCCACACCATTGATTTGAGTCCCGTTTTTCTTCCCATCACTGTTGGTTCCCTGTATATTTTCCTTCATTTCCCTTATTGTATCCTTCATTTGTTCATTTAATTTGTGACCAAATTCAACCAAGTCTGTGAGCATCCTGATTACCAGTGTTTTGAACTGTGCATCTGATAGGTTGGCTATCTCTTTGTCACTTAGTTGTATTTTTTCTGGAGCTTTGATCTGTCCTTTCATTTGGGCCATTTTTGTTGTCTTGGCGCACCTGTTGCATAGTAAGGGGCTGAGCCTTAGGTGTTCACCAGGGTGGGGCAGCCACGTTGCTGTGTTGTGACACTGTCTGTTGGGGAGGGGACCGAGAGGGAACAATGGCGCTTACTCCGCTCTCTGCCAGTTTTTAGTCACTTTCCGCGCTACCCACAGTCAAATTGGGCCCTTGCGGTGCTGATTCTGGTGCTGATTCCCCGGGTGGGTGGGCTGTGTACGCTCTAGGACCCTGTGGGTCTTTCCGACGAGCTCTCCTGTGAGGCTGGGAGTTTCTCCCGCTGCCTCTGCCTCCACCCCCACAGGAGTTTTCAATCAGAGGCTTTGAGGCTTTATTTCCCTGATCTGGACTGTTTGCCGGGTCTGCCTCGCTCCCCAGTTGTTCCTCCTGATTTATCCTCACGAGGGAGTGGCACACCCGGTCCGCAGCCTCCACCTCTCCTGGCGAGCCGCGCCTTTCCCCGATCTGCCAGCCACTGCCCCGCCACGTGAGTCCTCTCCGCCCCTCCTACCGGTCTGGATGTATGTTTCTTAATTTCTTGGTTGTCGGACTTCCATACGGTTCGATTTTCTGTCCGTTCTGGTTGCTTTTTGTTTTAAAATTTGTTGTTGTCCTTCTTTTGGTTGTGCGAGGAGGCACAGTGTGTCTACCTACGCCTCCATCTTCCATATCCTTCATTTTATTACTTGTTCACAACTACACAAGTGGTAAGTACATTAGTGGCTACTAAATTCAAGTCAGTCCCCGTTTGGGATATAAAGCTAGTCTTAATGAGCACTAGTAAGTCCACTTACTACTAGTGTATTGCACCTATGTTGATCTTGGTTTTCTCTTTCTTTTAGTCTTTCCATTTACAGCCCACTGGGACTCCAGGTACCTACCTGCTTCAGACAAGCTCAAGCCAAGGCCTCCCCCTCACTCTGACTGCTAGTCCCACAGTAACCGTGACGGCTACTGCTCCTGCTTCTCCTGAACAGATCATTGTTCATGCTGTATCCGTATGTTGCCTTACATAAATTGCTTGAGTTTTCTAGTTTTTGTAAAGAAGGTTGGCTAACTGACTAGCATCACCATGTTTTTCTAGTTTTCAGTACTGTGATAGAACCCATGTGCCTTCAGTAACAGTATCTCAGATGGTGGGGGGTGAGCAGTGGGCAGTGGGAGGGTCTATTATGAGCTCAATTCAAGTATTTGAGCACCTATTAAGGACCAAGGTTAGTTGCTATAAAATATAAGAGCCAAAATTAATGCAGCCCATTTAAACAATTCTTCGTACCACTGTTGTCCCAGGAGTAATGTTTTACATCTCTGCTCTGCCTTCGCTGGGGTAGATTGCTTACTCCCTGTGTCTCCTTACATGTGATGGATTTAAATTAGGGGAATGGGGACATCAGGACAGCAAATGCCCACGTAGGCAAAGAAAGGTTTTCTAGAAAAATCGTGATAAGAACACTGCAGTTCCCGAGGTGAGAGGTGGGGGGATCAGTGGCCCATATTAGCCCCTATAAATGTCCTTTGTTGCCTATGATTTGAATATGGTAGGTACTTTTTTTATTTTTGCCATTGATCATTTTTTCTAACATTTTATAGCCAGAACATTTGTTGAACACAAGTGACAATGTTACAGTGCAGTGTCACACACCAAGAGTCATCATTCAGACAGTTGCCACAGAGGACATCACTTCTTCCATATCCCAAGCAGAACTGACAGTAGATAGTGATATTCACTCATCTGATTTTCCTGAGCCTCCAGATGCCCTAGAAGCAGACACTTTCCCAGATGAAATTCATCAACCTAAGGTGACTGTAGAGCCATCATTTAATGATGCTCATGTATCCAAATTCAGTGACCAAAATAGCACAGAACTGATGAATAGTGTTATGGTCAGAACAGAAGAAGACCTTAAACAAGAGGAGGAATCACCCTCTCACTTAGCCTGTGCTTATGTTACTGAGGTAAGTTGTACTAAGGGAACAGCCCATGGGTTCTTGCCTTGCACTTCCAACCTGCAGTTTGGAAAGAGCCTAGAAATAATTTATGGGGTGATACCCTGTGGTACTTTCTTTTTTCTTCAGACACAAAGTAAAGTACAAACCCCACCTCTAACTTCACAGACATCAGTCAGCCAGCAGTGTTGTCCCATCTTACACACTGTTCGTCACTAAAAGCTTTCCCTTGGAGACGTTTGTCGGTACCCATGGAAGCATCTTCCTGAGGGTGGCTAATAATCTTTGTGGTTTAGCGCAGGAGTCTCATGCTACAAAACAGCGTTATTCTATATTCAGGGGACCTAGAACTGAATTGGTTCTTTTAAACTTTTTGTTAATATATTCAAGTACAAAGTTACTGCTTTGTCCATTTTAAGACCTTTCATTCCTTTAGATTTTAATTTTAAAATGGGATAATATTTGAAAGTTAAGTCCTTTCAAACCTAAATGTGTTTGGGATGTTAAGGAAAACTAATAAGGAATATAAGACAGAATCTCATTTTTTTAAATTATTATTTAGGATTTAGAGTCTTCTGCTATAGAAGAACAAGTTGATCAAACAATTGATGATGAAACGATACTTATTGTTCCTTCACCGCATGGCTTTATCCAAGCATCTGATGTTATAGATACGGAATCTGTCTTGCCTTTGACAACACTAACAGGTACTGTAATACAAGTCCATCATGTGCCTGCTAAGTCTTAAAGAGAAAATCAGGCAGTTACCTATTCCATTGTTTAAGTCTTTCTTGATCCAGCAATAAAGATTAGTCTTCTTGTTAAATTTTGCACTTTGGTGGAATACTTTAAATTGTTGATGTGGATTAGGGAATATATCCATTTATACATTTAAGAGTAACTTGAAACTTAACTCATTTCAGATCCCATACTCCAACATCATCGAGAAGAATCAAATATCATTGGGTCATCCTTGTGCAGTCCTGTTTCAGAAGACTCAAAGGATGTTGAAGATTTGGTAAACTGTCATTAGGTAATTCTTAGAAACAGGTAGTTCAAGCGAAGAAGCCACACTGTTAATTGCACCATCTCCAAAGAAACAGGAGGAACCCCCAAGAGGCTTAACTTACCATTCCTCTGGCTTCTAAGTAGCTTCAGTGCTTAAGCCGCATACAGTGTTGCTGCTATGACTTGTTACCTCCTTTCAGCATCATCCAAGGTCTGGTCTTATGGAAGTGTACTTGAATGGAGTCTTTAACCACATAGATCCGTGATTAGTGCCATCTGTTAGCAGGGAATTCCATTCACTTCAGCCACTGAGAGAAGTTTAAAATCACCAAAGCCTGACTACTCCTTCAAAAGTGGTAATAGTCACCTCTAAAGAGCAGATGTCTATCTGATCTCAAGTAGGCCTGCTTATATTTCAGAGAAGTCACAGCGTGGTCTAGAGTTTACCAGTGACCTTCCTCAAAAAGGTTACCATTAGTTTGAGACTTGACCAGCACACAAGGACACAGACCTAGGAGGTGATTGTGCAGCAGTTACCTTGGGTTTACTTACTGATTGCTGGCAGTGGGAGCTGATTTAAGCTGGGTAGAGAGGAAAGCATTAAAAGAGTTAGGAAAATTCACTACAGGTTTTTGTATTACTCTTAAAGGGAATGTGGACGAGAGTAGTATCAAAACTCAGACTTTTCACTTCAGAACCCACTGTTGTCAGTTTACAAAATTAGCACTTTGAGGTAAATAAAATGGGAGGGAAGTTCCCTATCCTATACCGTGACTACTCCTTACATGTTTTGTGATAAGAATTAACCCAGAAAAATAATTAAGGAGGATATCAGAGTTTGCTGTTCACTTAGTGCATTAGCTGGGAGGGTGTGATAAAAATTTCTCCCTCTCAGGCAATTTTAAAAAACACAATTTGCTTCTGTAATGAAATGAAATATAAATCGAGTCATTCCTACACTAGAAAAGGTTAAACCAAAACTAGCCTCTTAAAGCTTTAACGCATATGAGTCCTACAGAAAAGTCACAAAAAAACCTTGTATAAATTATTTTATTTATTATTGTAATTAGATCTTCACAATCAAAGTTGTCTTTCCACCGTCTGTGTTTTGTTAACATGAAATGAAACTGTAGTTAAAAGCAAGAATTGGTTGCCTAGGGAACAATAATTGTACATTCAGTTTAACAGAAATAAAAGAATATTTGTCTTAAAATGCAAGATTGTTTGTTACATAGCCTTTCGCCATGCAATTACATTATAAAAAATTTTAATTTCAAAAGTGAAAATTACTTGTGCTGTTTTGTGCTGTTTGAGCTTTAAGGGTCGGAATGTGTAAGTGCCGAATCAGCTTCTTAAAAACAAAGCAAAGTGGTCTAGGACGTGTCTCCCCTGAACGAGGGCGTGCAGATTGACAACTAGCACGAAGTTCACATATCAGACTTCCACAGCGGCTCATCGGCACACCTTGCACAGCCCGTTCACAGCCCTGACACGCGGCCTGGAGGGGAGCTGGTGGGCGCTTCGTCCTGGGCGGCCTCACTTGCCCACACCATGGAAGTGCAGGTTCGCACACACACACAGCATGGCGATGGAGAACAAGGTGTAGTAAATCAGATTTCTGAACTTCGGTTCTAAGTCCCCTTGTCGGTACCAGTAGATCTGAAAGAAGAGGGGTTAAATCAAAGTTTAAGTAATAGCCACCGGGTCACGCATTTAAAGTACAACTAATTCTTTTTCCCCTAAATGGGACAGTCTTTTATCAACCTACATTCCTGAGACTTAATGTAGCCAGAATTTAATTGTAATTCTTTATAATTCAAGTAGTAACAACTGAGTTTCCACATCCAAGATCATACTGTTCCTGTGTGCTCAGTTAACTTTGTTCTATGTTCACATCAACAGCATCCACATCAATCATTTGGCAAGCCACCCAAGACTATGTGTCTTCTGGACATAGTTTAAGTACGGGGTGAACAAAAGTACGTTTACAGTTGTTAGTGCACCAAAGAGTTTATTCTTGTATTTTACTCTTGTATATATTTTTCCATATGAACAACTGTAAGCCTACTTTTGCCCACCCCTGTTTATTTGAGTAAAAGATACAATTCTTTTAGACAGTGGAAGGGACAACTTTTAATTTCAACATTCAAATTGCCAATACAAAATTGGGCTTACATATGCATGTATTCAGTTCAAACTAATCACGTGAGTCTCTTCTGGCTTTAGGCGGGGAGTGGGAGGAGGGCATCTCTGGTAGGTTTGTTCCAAAGGCTCCCAAAGTATGACTGCTGAGTTCTTCCCCCGGGTCATAGTAATAGCAGAGTCAGTGCATTAGAAGCTGGGGGTCCCCTTTAATTTTAATGCACAGAAGCACATTGCTATTACAGTTCAAGCCCCGTGAGAGTCAACAATTGCTTTTCAGGGTTTACTGTTTTGATTCCACCTCATCAAAGGAACAACAGCCAACTAACTAATGAATGACTGAACAGGGCAAGTGACCCAAGATCTACCCCCATCTTTGTTTCTGCACCTAAAACAAAGGCTTCTTTGTGGGGAAACTGAACCTTGTGACAGGATACATTTGGGGAGATAAGCACATAATTATTAGGAATAAGTCCAGAGTGCTAGTGCTTTCTCTCTTCCCTTAAGAGCGGTGACACCATTCCCCGAAGCCTGATGGGCCCTATAGGTAGTCCTTGAAAGACGGTGAATTAAGTAAGTTACATAAAATCTTTGGCTGCCTCAGTCTTTTTAGCTATTTCTTTCCTTCCGTTTCTTAGCTATCAAGGGCCCTTTAGGGTTAGAACTTTGGGATCTAGGAGAAAAGAAACTCAGATTAAAAGAAAAAACACTGCAATTAATATTGAGAATTTTGACATCCTTGGGGGCTTGGGAGGAGTTGTAGTCAGAGATACCCTTTCGTGTAGACTGGGTCTGGGAATCGGTCCTAGGCACTGCAGCCTGCAGCCCTCCAGGACACTCAGTGTAAATTCTAAACAGTACTCACAAGTATGCAGGCAGTAATACTACTCAAAGAGATGCAGACAGCAAAAAATACATTCAGTGGTTTTGGTGGTGGTTGAGGGAAAACAAAAGCACTGATCAGCGTTACCTGTATGAAGAGAAACTGTGTCAGGCCTGAGGAGTAATTCCCAGACTGGTTAGACTGGAGTCTAGGCACTGTTAACTATTATAAAGTGCTTCCCACTGTAAAATGGTATTTCCCATCAGATCTGCCTTACGGAATGTTACTACAATGTTTAATAAAGCATGTGTACATATGCTTGATTGTGTTACTTTTAGTACTTGTTCTTTCTAACCTTTCCTTGATGAAAGGAGACAAAAAAGGGCAGTAAAACTAGCCTCAAAATAAACTCTTCATCAACAAAGATTAAAAGCATTTCCCCCTCATTACCAGGATTGGTGATTACATTGGGAAAAGCTCTAACCTTTTTGTTATTTTGAATACTCCAACAAAAAAATATGCCCCAAACTGTTTTTGTTTAACATGCAAATGGGCTACAGAGTTGTTTCTGCCACAGATACGACCACGTACCCATTCTTTTTAAGAAGTCATGGAAACAAACTTCCCTAAAATCTTACAGTTAATGAAAATGTGCCACAGAAATGTCATTCTCAGACTATAGGAAATAGAGCTTTGTTTTTTATTTTATTGTGAAAGCACCAAGCTGTATTATGCAGGGTGAAAAATCACTATATGCTGACCAAATTTTTAAAACCAAAACATAACAAATGTGCTTTAAGAAACAAAGTAAACAAGGTATTAACAGAAAAAATGGGGAGATGCAGGTTAGGTACAGAAGGGAGCTGCTAGTAGCAACTGACATGTCACTGACATATTCGTGGCAAATTCAGAAAACCCAGTTTTGTGACTTTCACATACTCAACTGGGGGTGAAGGCTGAAATCAACTTACTCCGGTTGCCAACTGCAGTCTTGTTTAACTTGTAATAAAATTGACAGCAGCAGTACAACTGACTGGAACACTCCCCAGGCTGCTACACTGGCCCCTTGTAAGTTTTCTTTTTTTTGGAGAGTTAATTGAACCATAATAGTGAAGTTTTCAGAACTTCAGCTAAGACACTGGGTAAGACACAAAGACACTTACTAGAATCAATAAGGATGTTAAGCTGCCAACAACCAAGTTGATGATTCGATCCTGAAAGAGAAAAGAGTGTTTGAGCCGTGCGGTGGGTCCGTGGCACTTTCAGAAAAGGACAGCCGTAGGCATCGCCGAAGAAACAAGGATCCTGCCCCCGCTCCACACGTGAATACAACGGCCAGGAAGGCAACGCGTGCTCAGCCACCAGAGCGGGAAAGCGCACTCTGGGAAGATGGACAACTAACTGGAGAAGGTTCCTTGACGGGACAGGACACTTTGTACACGAGGGTCTTGTGAAGATTGAGGAGGGCTGGGTGGACAAGGGAAGCTTACACAAAGTCCCCGTGCTGCTGCGAACAGCATGAGCACAGGCAGAGACAGGCGCACTGGGATGGCCGGCCCAGGTCTTCGGCGAAAAGAACCAGACTAGATGACGTCGAGAGCCATCAGGAGTTCGGACCTATTTGTGATACAGCTTAGGTGTCCTTGTCTCGTGTAAGCAAAAAGGAGATGCTGTTGCTGGAGGCAACAGCAGGCCAAGGCTGGGGCGCATCTCAGACCACTTTGTCCAGGGGTTTCCCAACTCAATAGCGAAAGTATTCCATATGCAAACAAAAGCAGAATCACTTGATTGAGGGGCCCGGGGTCCAACCCAGTGAGCTTTCTGGTCACTCGCATCCCTGCCCCAACAAGCTCCACAGTGGTTTGAAAACCTTCTCTAATCCAATCTTAATTGTACGGGTTAACGTAAGTTTAGGCTCCATTGTGGTTAAATATTTGCCTAAAATCACACAATAAGTTACAAGCAACTTTGAAACGGGATTCCTAAATCAGGGTCACTGGTTAGGTTTAGTTTCAGATACAGGGACTAAAAAGTTCAATACTTTATATATAGGATGGGGTAAAAGGTTTACAGTTGTGAGTATGCAAAACATTTATTATTGTATTTTCCAAATAAACAACTGTAAATCTACTTTTGCCTACCCCTGTATGTTAATAATAATACACTGGTTTTACATTATGTATGTGTGTATATATATAGTTGATAGAAGTTACTTACAGAGCTTACAGAATAAGGTCACAGGGTTTAAGACCCAATCAAGTAGTCTAATCAAGGTGAGTAGTGAGTCAGTAGTCTTACAGGTTTTTTTGGAAAAGTTTCAGCAGAGAAGAGCAAGATAAAGAATAAACAAAAGCTCAGAGATGGCAAGGGTACAGGAACAAACACAGAGTAGCAACTGAACATTCATTTTCAAACTGCATTTAAAGATAAGAATCCAAAGCTAAGAGACAAGCAAAGCAGGGAGGGAAGAGGAAGGAGAGCCAAGAACCGTATGGGGAATGCCTGAACAAACCTGGCCCGGAGCACGGCCACTGCAATTCAAATGATACAGAGAACACAGGAAACCGAACACCAGCCACGCCCTTGGTAAACTAGGAAGGCTCAGACCAAATCTTATCACTGCCTCAGCTATAGAAGCCTACACAGCACACAGTAGTCTGAAATTCCGATCATTCTTCAAAAAGTATTTATTTTTAGAAGGGAAGGGAGGGAGAAAGTAAGAGAAACGTCAAGGTAAGAGAGAAACATCGACTGGTTGCCTCTCACAGGCCCGCAACTGGGGACCTGGCCCACAACCCAGGTGTGTGCCCTGGCTGGGAATCAAACCAGCGACCTTTTGGTTCGCAGGCTGGCGCTCAATGCACTGAGCCACACCAGCCAGGACTGAAATTACGACCATTTTTAGAGAAGAGACACAGGCAAATCACTGGTCATTATTCCCACACGAGACAAATTTTATGTGTGTGTGTTTAACATAAATGTGTACAGAGACAATCTATTACCATTGTTTTTGCCTTGTGAAAAAGGTTTAACTAAACCCTTATGGTCTCTTCAGAAAAGTCAAGAATATCTGCTCCCATCAGCTCCAGGAATTTGCAAAAGTTTACAAAAATCTGCACACATCCCAAAGGTCTTCTTACCAACAGAAAGAAGCCAGTGAGGATGTTCAGGTGAGAGGTGGCCTAGAATTACTAATCTCCGAACAAGTTGCCAACCAGGATCGAAGCAGGGGGAAATAATAACGGTGAAGGGATAGTAACTATGCCAGAAGTTGTTGCATATCTTTTCTTAAAAAATCCTGGGATGACATGGTATTACGAACTATTTTACAGACAGTAGAAGAGGCTCAGGGATACTGAACACTTGCCCAAGTTCTCAATAGCAGTAAGTGATGGAGGTAGGACGCAGCAGCCAAAGCCAACAGAGCAGATCCCATTTATACCCCTCCCTCCCTGGAAGAGCAGCCTAGAATGCTACTGCTGGTCTGGACTAGGGTACCAAGTGGCAGATGACACCTCAAAAGCCTATTGACAAGGTACTACAGTGGAGTGTTTACTTTCCAGGAATGAAGATTTCCTCGTAAGGGATTTTTTTCCCCAGATTGTTGGACTAACCCACGTAAAACCTAACTGGTTTTAATCACGCATGAAACATATCTAAACTTTAATGACTACTATCCTGCTTGCCTTCTAGAAAGTTCACCAAGTGGAATTCTAAGACATCTGCATGAATATCGGTTACTCTATTGTTATAATGCAGCCTCTCTGGGTCTCCCAAGATGGGATGAACTACTGGGTTAGCCGAAAAGTCCATTTAGCTTTTTCCATAAAATAAAAGGCACATTTTTCATTTTCACCAGTAACTTTATTGGTCTGTGTACTTGGAGTGTGTCAGCTCTCTCCCGCTGTTGACCTCTAGTGGAGACAGGCCGGGGGGTGCTGCTCCACACCTTCCAATGCCTGAGACAGCCCCATAGCAAAGTCATTTGGCCAAAATGTCAGTCGTCCCAAGAAACTTATTAGCAAAGCTCTTTTGACATGTTCACTCACAGCACCTTCTCCTCACACTGCACAAATCTTTTTTTTGCATTTCGGCTGCATTTTTACCTCTCTTGAAATAATACACCAAAAATACCATGTCTCTTCTTCCATCTTCAATATTAAAATGGCTGCGCAAAAACTCACCAATTTTGAGTAAGTTTTTTTTAAAGCACACTGATATGACAGCTGTCACGGTACAACCTAACAAAATTGCTTCGAATGCAGTTAAAGAAAACTAAGCAGCACTAGCGCCATCGTACAGAAAAAACTAAAGAAACTTTTTGGCCCACCCAGAATCTGGGATATGGCGGCAGGGTTTCTCCAAGTCGGAGCCTTGGATTTGCCATGCATCCAGGCCACAGTAGCAGCACGTAACTTCGGTGGCCTCCCACTCTCAGGCCTTTCTTCTCAGGGCTTGCTACACAGATGGTGAGCTGTGGGCCAGCGACGCTGGCTCAGCTGAGAGCTGAGGACCCAGGCTACCGCGGTAAAGCCCTTACCCATTTCAGCAACAAGAAAAAGAGCAAGAAGTGATTTCTAAAGGGGTTTTGGAAATGGAAAGAAGGTACAGGAAAATGTCCACTGAAGAAAACTCTTCCGCTTTAAGCTCAAATGCTAGCACGAAGACTCCCAGCACTAAGCAGGAGGTACAAGGGGGTTTACAAGTTCTTACTAATAAAAGCAAGCACACTGGATCGCGAGAAGAGGCAAACTTCTCCCGAGTCTAACAAGAGCGTGTTGCATGGGTCTGTGCCAATACAGGAACAGAAGATGCAGCTACTTCACACACAGACATTTCTTATATTGATCCATAGAAAAAACTGAAGGCATCGTACTCCAGAAAGAGATGTGGGATGGGCGGTGAGATGACTGACATGCCACACTCCCAATGGGAGGGCTCATCCTGCAACTCAAACCTCACCTCTAGGGCAAATCCCTTCTGGACGCCAGCAGCCTCAGGACCCTCCTCTCAGGATGACAGATGTTCCTGTCTCGGGGCTCACATTGCCCACGTTACCTTTCGCGCACGAAAATAAAATGTGTGGCCTGTCTCTTCAATTAGGACTGGCAGTTCATTGAGGGTGGGGAAGACAGCCTGCTTGTTTTCCCTAGAGACTGGCAGGCTGGCACACTGTTGGCACTCGCTCTTCGATGGCTGGTGAAAGGAGAGAATTATAAACAGAAGTGGCCAACAGCATTTTCTTTACAGTGTCTCTCACCGATGCAGGCTTCTCTCATCACTCCCCTGGTGCCTGGCCGTCTGAATGCCCACCTTCCCGTCAGAACAGCATGTGGCCTTGCTGCTCCATACCACTCACCCAACAGCACAGCAGCTCGGGCCTGGTCCTGCCACCCAAAAGGTCATGGTCCTGCCTGCTGCGAAGGCCCAACATCCTAACGGAGGCCCCCAGGCGAGGCTCCACGGATGCCACAGAAACACTGATGGCGAACCCCGGGTCCCTCCAGAGGCAGGTTTCCCAGCCTGAGTACAAGCCCAGCTCCTTGTGTTCTGCTGCAGCAGGACCAAGCACAGGTTTCAGAGGCAAGAGAGCAACTCCTGCCGAGGAACTCGTCCTTCACTCCCAAGGAGAAGCAAAGCAAAACCGAGAAAGCTCCTGGCAGAAAATAAAAGCCTTGCATGGTCAAAGCCACGAAGACATTCCCTTCCACACTCTGGAGAGAAGGTGAGGGCAGGGGCTGGGGTAACGAAGAAAACTCAGTTTTACTTCTAACTTTCTCTGCAACATCACGGGCACAGCCCTATAGACGCACATCCCTCCCCAGGGGCTCTCAGTCCTATCGGGTCCATCTTCACACACCACACCTGCAAGTCCTGTCAGCCAACGTCCCCTCACCCCCACCCTGGAAACCTGCCCCATGCGGGCACACTGCTTCCTGGACCACGCTCCCTGTGCTGCCTCGGTCTCTGAACACTCTCCCCAGAAGGGCCCCTGCTGCCCATGTTTCATCCCACATTCACTGGGCTGGGAGTCAGGGGCAAGGCATTCCCTGCTGCTCCCCAGGCCAGGCTGAGAGGGCAACTTCAGTAACACCCTCTGCTACGGTCTGAATGCTCATGTACCCCCCTCCCAAATTCCCGTGTTGAGATCCTACAGCTCAGTGTGACAGTATTAGGAGGTGGGGGTGTTGGGAGGTGCTTAGGTCATCAGGGTGGAGACCACATAAATGGGATTAGTGCCCTTATAAAAAAGGCTCCAGAGAGTTCCCTAACCCCTTTCAACCTAGGAGAGGACCCTCACCCAACCATACCGGTGCCCTGGTGTCAGGCTTCCAGCACCGTTGGGAAGAAATGCTTGTTGTTTAAGTCAGCCAGTCTGTGGTATTTTGTTATCGCAGCTGGGATGGAGTAAGGTATCTTCAAATTCTGACACATGTGTCCCCAGCCCATCTCATGCCAACTTCTCCCCCTCTTCTCAGTTACCTGGACTACTTCAGTGCCTGTTTTGCCCAGTCCTCTTCCTCCAACCCTCCCCTACTGCCCCGAGTCTGGTCTTCACTGCAACCACGGCATCACCCCAATCTCTGACCTGAGGGCCTCCTGACCGGCCTCTGGCCGTGGAGTCAGGAGTTGCAACAACGCGGGGACGTCTCCTTGGTGACTATGTTCTTCTGCTCTTGACGCTTTGAAAACCGAGCTCCAAGTCACCCTCAACCCCCAACAGCTTCTACTCTCGGGCTCTAAGCCTTGCCGTGAAGCCCTTTAAACTGTCCTCACTTAACTGCCAATCTACTTGTCTCCTGCTGTGCACCATGAGGTCTTGGAGGCTCAGGGCCATGTCCACCTTGTTCACCGTCGGACCCTGGGCCACTGCACATGGCTGTGCGGCTAGAATCCAGCCCAATGCTGCACTCTCCAGGCTGTGCACCCCGGCCCGGGCCTGCAGCCACCCAGAGGCAGGAGCACATTTTTCAGATCACAGGCTGGCGCTCAATTCACTGAGCCACACCAGCCAGGGCTGGTGCACCTTTTTCTAATTCAGACAAAACCAAGCCACGTGACTGAGAGAGCAGCCACTACCTGGAGTGGAGACTGTACGAAGGTGCCACTGATTGGTGGGGAGTGCTTTCCCTCTACCCATCACCGTGCCTGGCCTAGATCAGATGCTCAAATATTAGCCTGAAGAACAAACTGAGTTCACGACAAATTCCTGCTTTCGGCTGGGCTTTCACTGTATTTCCGTGGCCTTTTATTTGGGGTTGACTGTTACCATCTCTCCCCAGAAAGTGGTTAGAAGCTCCACCTCAACTCGGGTTCCCAACCCCACTCTTGAAGACTATGCACTAGCAGAAATTCTTACCAGAAAAAAAAGAGTCACAAAAAAGAAAAAAACTCTTCCCCCATTCTCCTTCCTTCCAGCTTGAAGAGGACCAGAAGGAGCCCAGCTTCTCCACCAATGCCGCACCCACTCCCCGGCTCGATTAACCGCCTCTGTCCTCATCTCTATGTTGAATTTCACCCCCGTAGAGTTTTTATGGACCAAAAAAATCTCAAGTCCCTCCAACGTTAGAAGAGACTTCTTCCACCTGCCCTGCTTCCAACTTTGATGTTAAGCATTTATTCTCCACTCTTCTTACATGCTAAGTGCTAGGAAGTTAGGAAGAAAATAAACAGGGCAAAAGAGGAGTAACTAGGATGGGGATGGGGGGGCTTAGTTTTAGTCAAAAGAATCCCCTCTGAGAATGCGACATTGGAGCAGGGGCCTTTATAAGAAATGAGACAGGCAAGCATCTGGGAGAAGGCTACTGCAAACGAGCCAGTACAGCAAGTGCAAAGGCCCTGAGGCAGAAGTGAGCTTGGGAATTAGAAAGAAAAAAAGAAGGCCAGGACAACTGAAGCTTCAAAAGGGAGGGAGGGAGAAGAACAGGGATTTATTTAATGCCCTTCTATCTTTCCTGCAGTACACATATGCTCCATGAGAAAAGATGCACTATCCAGCACAGAGCACCTTTTCTGGGATACAGTATGCACACAATCAACAACTAAATAAAAAAATATACATGCACACTCAACAACCTATACCCGCCAGAAGAAAATCATACTCCTCAGCACAGAACTCAGGCTCTTCACCCAGCCCTGCCTCTCCTGGGACCATGCCTCCCACTCCAATCACAATGGAACAACCACATTCCCTCACCACTTCCTGTCCTCTCCTGCTTCCACCACTTTGACACAAGCAGGACCTCCTGCTTGGGATTCCCTGTCACCTCCTCCTGCCAAAAATCTTACTCCTGCTTCTAGGTCTAAGATTCAAAAGCTGTCTGATGGATGTCTCCAGGAGAATTACTACTTCCTTTCTCAGGCTGCCTGGCACTTGGCTCATCCTTTCAAGAAGGGACTCAATGCCTTTTATACTCAGTACTTATTATCCTTAGCCCACGCTTCTTCGGGTCTTTGAAGACAGTGACTGTCTTCTCTTGTGAGGGAGAGAGGGCAATCTATTCAGCGTGTATGACTGTCCAAAGAGCATGACCTTCCCTTAACCTGGAGGGAGTGACTCAGATCCTTGAGCCACATCCGACAAGTTTGCGATTTTGCATCAGAAGTCCTGTCTTTCTTGCTCAAACTCAGGTCCCAACTACCATAAATAAAAGGGCAATTCTCAGAAATGGCTTTCCTTTTCTTCTTCCAAATCACAGTGGAAAACTTGTCAGATGGCTAAGGGGCAGCCCTCTCGGAACAAACCTACTGAGAGGATGTGAAATGCAGAAGGTTTGGGCCCAGCTGCAGCCAGAAACCTCAGGCCTTGCCAGTGGATCTGACCTGGTTCCTCCAGAGGTACACGGCTCTGTCTAAGCCACAGCTTCCCCTCACACCATCACCAGGGACAGCATCCGCTGTGGAGAGTAAGGGGACACCTTTTCTCTGATCATAGGTGCGACTGTTCCGAGACTTGCCTAAGAAACGCCAGACTGAGTGGTGCCAAGGAACACGCAACAAAGGGTTTACGAGAATGCAGACATACACGCCCAAACTCTCAGGGTGCCATGCCTTTCACTGCTGCCTGGAGCCCTGAACTCCAACCTTTCCCTCATTTCTACCTAGACAAAGGCAGTGCACGGACATTTTTAAATGTCTCCCTTACCGCACAGATTCACATTTCGAAGTATTTTCGGTTGTGAATGCTTTTGTAAATCCATTCTGCCGGCTTCTCCTTCTCACAGATACATTCACTTGAACTACATCCTTTTCACTGAAGCACCACTTATGAAAACCAAATCACAGTAAAAACAGAAAACAAACCTACTCCACATGTTTAAGGGGCAAATGATCCCTAGAGGTGGTACCCACAGCAAATGCTCAATTTTTATGTGCTGATCTTCAGAATGAGAGATACATTAAAGGGTCGTGCGGTCAGGAGCATGACAGACCTAACTCTGAGTTCCTCTCCTACCACATGCCTGCCTATGGCCTTAGCAGAAGTCACTTAACTGTTAGGCCTAAATTTCCCTATTTGTACAGTGGTCGATATGCGGGGTTGCTGTTAAGGATTAGGAGATAATACACACGAAGTGCCCAGAACACAGTTAACTGACATTTAACAGATTGGTAAGCAGTTGCTAATACCGTATTAGTGTTACTTCTGCCACATCTGATGGGCATCCTATCAATGACAGATGAGGCTCCTCAGAGATGAGTGGGAGCCGAGTGGGCCCTATGCCCTGGCCCCGATTTCTGGGGCAGCCCTCATTTCAAATGCATTCCATCATTCCCACAAAACACTCAAGTTTGTCAACCCACATGTCCCTATGGTAGCTCAGAAAACATGGTGACTATACCTATATATGACCTATGGAATGACCCTAAGAAAAAAATGACTCAATTCATTTGACCCGGCCTATTACCACAGACCTGAGAAAACCCTGCCTACAGAGAAAACTCGGCAGTCTATCCACTTAAGAAAGGCCAGGCCTCAGATTAAATGTTTTTATACAATACTGCATTACATTTACTGCCGGCCTTTATGCTGCGGCTCAGCAGGGGGAATGACACTTTAAGTGCATAAGTGCCTGAAGCACCACTTCCTGTTTTGGTATCAGCATTCCAGGCTTCTGAACACCAGGCCCAGTCTGTCACTGCTGGTTCAGGATCTCCGAAGAATGCAGGTTACTTTTTGGTGATGCTAAATTATCAGTTCACTTTAAACTTACTGTATATAAAATCAAGAGCTTGGCAAGGCATTGTGCCTAGTGCTATAGAGAAACGAGGCAACTGGCTCCTCCCCACAAAGAGCTTATACTCTGGTCCAGAGACAAGAGCTAAACACATCCCTCACAGCACAAGGAGCAAGTGCTGGGGGTGCTTCTGACCCCCAAGCTCCTAGGAGGAAAGTATGGCTGCAGGCTGGGTTGCAGGGAAGCTTCTACGGCAGGAAGTACACCAAGAAGAATTCAGATGTTTGGAGAAGACAGGGTGCCACAGAAGGAGAACATTTGCTAAGAGCTGGGAGGAAAAGGGACCCATGAAGAGGCGCCAGCCTGGACTGGGCGTCCACAGAGCCTGGATGAGATAAGGGGATGTCGGCCCTCCATACGACCAGCATCCTCTCAGGAGCTTTCTGAAAAAAAAATATTGGGTTGGCCAAAAAGTTTGTTCATCTTTTACCCCCCCATAAGATGATTCTAGTAGTGCTTAGTTGTTTTTAACTTCATTCGAAACAATTTTGTTAGATTGCATTGCGACAGCTGTCTATCAGCATGCATTAAAAAAACAACAACACAAACTGGGACTTCTGGTCAAGATGGCAACATACGTAAACACAGTTCAGCTCCTTGCACAGCAAAATTACAACTAAAATATAGAACCATCAGAAATCAAGTTGAATAGAAGTATGATAACTAGGGAATTAAAGAAACCACATCCATCCAGACTGTTAGGAGGGGCAGACATGGGCTGGTCCCATATCCACATGTAGTGGATAAAAATTCGGGAGGGATATCTCAGGAGCAAGGAGTCCCAGACCTATACTAGGCCCCCCATCCAAGGGTTCCAGTGCCAGGAAAATAAATCCCCATAATTTCTGGCTGCAAAAACCAGTAAGGATTAAGTTGGTGGAAGAAACTTCTAGAGTCCCAAGCAGTTCCCCTTAAAGAACCCACACATGGACATAATCAGACTCACTCCCTCTGAGCTCCAGCAGCAGGGTAGCGGCTTGAAAGGCACCAGTGGCGTACAGGGAAGAAGTGTCTGGCATCAAGGCAAGAGCTTGGGGACAGCTCTCTCCAAGACAGAAAGGTAGGCAGAGGCTACTGCCCTTTCCTGAGCCCTCCCCCCACAGAACCACAGAGCTGGCAGGCAGGTGCTACATCTGACATTCCATCAACCTGGCTAACATTGTTTGCCCCACCCTGAAGATCCCCTGAGACTCTGTCCCACCCAAGTTAAGGACCCACCCAAACTGTTAACCGTGACTTTCCATATGAATGGCTGGTCTTGGCTCAGGCTTCACAACTTCCTAAATCCTATCAACCAAGCAACAGCCAGCTTCCATGAGCCCCCAGCCCCTGTACTTCTTGCTAAGTGAGCCCCAGGCCCAGCAATATCAGCAGCCAGCCTAGACTCACAACTTGGCTTCACTTGAGAATCTCTAAGTCCATTACAAGTATCAGCCATCTCAATTTAATTTATAGGTCAGGCAGGGTAGCCCCGGGCAGAACACAGGTGGCTGTCCTTGGCCTGCACCATCTGGGAAACCCCAGGGCCTGTGCACCCAGTAGACAGCTACAGACCACACTGGAGCACCACCACCCTGCCCCTGCACAGTTCCATGGAAGGTGGAGGTTAGTGGTCAGTGGTCACAGCCAGTCCTTGCAGCTGATGGGCCTGGCCTCCCATTGGCCTGCCAACAGCAGCCAAGGCTCAACTACACAAGGAGGGTGTACTCAGTCCACACAAAGGGTGCACCTCAAGTACCCAGCTTGGGTGATAGGGGAGGCTGTGCCACTGGACCCTATAGGACACCTACTATATTAGGACACACTACCAAGACCTGGGGGTCAGAGCAGCTCTATCTAATACATAGAAACAAACAAAGGGAGACTGCCAAAATGAGGAGACAAAGAAACATGACCCAAATGAAAGAACAGATCAAAACTCCAGAAAAAGAACTAAATAAAATAGAGATAAGCAATCTATCAGATGCAGAGTTCAAAACACTAGTTATAAGGATGCTCAAGGAACTTAGTGAGGACCTCGATAGCATAAAAAAGATCCAGTGAGAAACAAAGGATACACTAATGAAACAAAGAACAGTTTACAGGGAAACAACAGTAGAGTGGATGGAGCCTAGAACCAAATCAATGATTTGGAACATAAGAAAGCAAAAAACAACCAATCAGAACAAGAAGGAAAAAAAAGAATCCAAAAGAATGAGGACAGTATAAGCAGCCTCTGGGACAACTTCAAGAGGTCCAACATTCACATCATAGGGGTGCTACAAGGGGAAAAGAAAGTGGAAGAAATTGGAAATCTATTCAAAAAAATAATGAAAGAAAAGTTCCCTAAGTTGGTGAAGGAAATAGACATGCAAGTCCAGGAAGCACAGAGAGTCCCAAACAAGATGGACACAAAGCGGCCCACTCCAAGACACATCATAATTAAAATGCCAAAGGTTAAAGACAGAGAATTCTAAAAGCAGCCAGAGAAAAGTGATTAGTTACCTACAGGGGAGTTCCCATAAGACTATCAGCTTTTTCTCTCTCAAAAGAAACTTTGCAGGCTAGAAGGGATTGGTAAGAAATATTTAAGGTCATGAAAAGCAGGGGCCTATAGCCAATATTGCACTACCCAGTAAAATCAAAGAGCAGATAAAGAGCTTCCCAGAGAAGAAAAATCTAAAGGAGTTCATCACCACCAAATTATTATTATATGAAATGTTAAAGAAACTTATTTAGGAAAAAGATTAAAACTATGAACAACAAAATGGCAATACATATATATCTATCAACAATTCAATCTAAAAAAACAAACTAAGCAAACAAGAAGAACAGAGACAGAATCATGGATATAGAGAGTGTTTTGATGGTTGCCAGGTGGGAAGAGGGTGCAGGGGAGTCGGGGAGAGGTGAGGGGATTAAGAAGGACAAATAGGTAGTTATAAAATAGCCATGGGGATGGACAGCATAGGAAATGGAGTAGCCACAAGACTTACGTGCATGACCCATGGACATGAACAATGGTGGGGGGACTGCCCTGAGGGAGTGGTGAGTGCTGAGTGGAGGAGGGCAAAAGGGGAAAAATTGGGACAACTGTAATAACATAACCAATTTTTAAAAAGAAATAGAATTAGGAAAAACCAATAAAAAATTTAAAAACTTAAAAAAACATCAAAATTAGTGAATGCTTGTGCAGCCATTTTAATTCTGAAGATGGAAGAAAATACACAACTTTTTCAGCATGTTATGCTTTATTATTTCAAGAAAGGTAAAAACACAACTGAAACGCCAAAGAGGGATTTGTGCAGTGTGTAGAGAAGGTGCTGTGACTGAGCATGTCAAAAGTGGTTTGCAAAAGTTTTGTGCTGCAGATTTCTCGCTGGGCAATGCTCCACAGTAGGGTAGACCAGTTAAAGTTGATTGTGATTGAATCGAGACATTAATTGAGAACAATCAATGTTATACCACACAGGAGATAGCCGACATAGTCAAAATATCCAAATCAAAAAAGTTATTGGTAAAGATGAAAAATGTGTCTTTTATTTTATGGAAAAAAACATACAGTCTTTTGGGCCAACCCAATACAAATACCTGAGCCCAACTCCCAGAGTTCCCTAGCCCTTTGGTCTGCAGGTGGGGACAGAACATTTACTAGAGGAGGAAAGAAAAAGTCCTGGCCTCTATCAGCCTGAACTGTTTCTCCAGTACAAGGAACAACAAACTAAAGTGGTTTGGTAGGCTGGGTGAGAGGCAAGGGGACAACTGATCTGGTCCTCTGGGTGACTAGCTCTCCTCTGGGGATCACCAGAAGCACTGTCAAAGTTAAGAAGCTAGAAGCCCGTACTCCTGGGAGGACAGCCTTTGCGGGTGTGGGGACCTGCGGCTGGCAGACACAGCAATCAAACTACAGCTTTGCTCTCAACAAAGCAGCAACCCCACACCCTCCACTCTCCAAAAGGCAAGAAGTAGTAGCACTCTTGCAGTAGCAGAAGGCAAATGCCCAAGTTTGAATTGCTTGAACTACAGGCCAGAAAAAGATCTTGTTTTACACCTTTTTTAACAGGAAGAGGAAAGGAGAGTCCTAGAAAAATCCTGCAGTAGATAGAACTTTTGCCTTGGAACCAAAGACCTGAGCCTCGGGGCTCACAATCTTGCCCCTCACAGAAAGGTTCCCCTGCCCTAATACCCACTGAGTTCAGTCTAGGTGCCTTCCTTCAAAGTCACTATGTTTACATCATATCCAAGTAGGAATAAAGGGACAAGAACTGTCACCACCCTTCTTAAAGGATGAATCACTTCTTTGGTGATCAGGGAAAATCAGTCCACTGGTCAGGAAACCAACCAGTTTATACCCCTTCCACAATCGTGGCATAGAAACTTGTCTCACAAACGCTCCTGGGGGGAAGGGGAAGTGAAAGAGCTGGGCAGGGCATCGTGCCAGTGCTAATGCTAAAGACTTTGCCGCCAAAATAGTACAAAAACCACAACTTTCCCACCCTCTGCAACTAGAGTCCCAATGAAAATTAGCATATTAAATGCTCTCAGGAGTCCCCCAGTAAAGAAAAGGAACACAGACTATGGAACCACTTGCTTTACAACTGCACTGCCCGAAGCTAGAGTACTCAGCTACATGTGCTTACTGCGCAGCTGACGTGGGGCTGGTCCAAACCGAGACAGGCCGTGCGTGAAAAACACACTCTGGACTTCAAAGGGCTTAGTATGAAAAAAACTGTAAATATAGCTCCTCTTTTTATATTGATTATATAATGAAATGACTGGATTTTGATTACATATTAAAATGACGATATTCTAGATGTATGGAATTAAAATTAATTTCATCTGTTTATACTTTTTATCACAGCTACTAGGATATTTAAAATCAGGTACGTGGCTCACATTATATTTCTACCGGATAGTGCTTGTTTAGAAAATGCTAGGCTAAAAGCACAAGCTTAAAAACCTCAGATACATTTTGTCATTGTGGTATCTGCGCCACATTTGTTTTTCTCCTGAAAGAGAGGTACTCGGAATGGATAAAAATAGATGGAAAAAGCATCTGGACATTCTGACCAGGTCGTATAAGATAGTCCACCTAGCAATATGGTAACCCAAAGGTATCAAGGAATGAGGAATATATTTCTCAGAAAAACTGAACATCTTTCCTTTCTTGCCTTAGATCTTTACATAGTAATAGAGAACTGGCTCCCTTTGCCTTCTGTTCCATGACTCTATCTGTCAAGTCTTCCCGAAGTACCACACTAAAGACTGAATACACGTGGCGTTCAGTGACCGAAATCATGCTGTGCAGCGCGTACAGAGGAAGACAAGTTCCCTCGGGGACTGCCCAGGAGGGCGTGCTGCTGAAGGCCCACGGGGTTACATATTTATTGTGCTATGGTAGATTCCACTCTTTCACTCACACTGTGACTTTGCGTGAACACTTCACCCATTTCCTGTGAAAGGGCAATAGGCGCTGAGTGTCTAGAGTGCCTTCAGAAGTATGTGGCACAGGTGCGCAATATACTATCCCTGTCAACTCAGGAAAGGAAGTTGGTGGAACCTTACCAGAGAGCTAGTTGTGTGATTGAACAAGGAACCCGCTTTGCTGTCCAGCTTCCTCAGTTCTAAAACAGGAGGAAGAATGCTCACCTTACAAAGGAATCTGAGATCAAACAAAGGAAAGCTAATGCCTAGCATGGGGCTGGCACTGCGCAAACACAACTTCCCTCCAGACTCTTCTCTACTCTGTGGGCTTCAGTTATCTTTGCCTTAAAGTTAGGGTCCGGACCTAAAGGTCTAGTCCTTTCTCGATTTAAAATTGAGGGATTAAGCAGCACAAATAGGTAGCTACAGAACAGCCACAGAGATGTAGATTACAACATAGAAAATACAGTCAATAATATTGAGATAAACAGGTATAGGGCCAGGCGGGTACTTGAAGCAGTGAGAGGGACCACTCTGTAAACTTTATGATAAAGTATATGATTTACCAACCACTTTGCTGTACATCTGAAACTAATACAGAATAATATTAAATGTAAACTATCATTGAAAAATAAATTTTAAAAATAAATAATAACAACCTTGAGAGGCTGTCTGTATGGTCAGTTGTTATATGGCAAATCTAAGCGCTCACATCTGTCACACCATGACAAGAAGTGGGTTTTCCCCTTTGTGGGTTTTTCTCCTCAGAAGTACAAGTTCAATAATATTGTTTTCACTGTTAAGGGGCTTGTTGTAGCCAGTTTCCTGGCATCAGAAAGACAGCAAATTGGGAACACCTGCATGTAAGTGCCAGTGAAGGGTTTTCCAGGGTCCCCCGGAACCCCCTGCTCTAGCAGTGGCTGTCCTCCATGGGAATGGCACCACTGTGATATGTCCTAGCCTTTCATTATTGAGGCCCCATTCCTGTGCCTCGCCCACCTCCAGTCCTCAAATAAAAGCATCTGCTATCTTTAAAAATGGATTCCTCTCCTTCAGGTCTGGCACCTCAACTTACAGGAGACATGATGTCTTCTACATCCTCAGCCTAAAGGTCTCTCTCTTTTCTCCATTCTGTACAAAGTCTCTACATCCTATCATTCTGCCAGCCCCACAGAGGGGCTCAAGGGAGCTCTGAGTAGCTGAATCTACTGTTAAAAATACCTAAAGCGGCCTAAGTAGGGTTGGGGCTCTACACTCTTGAACTAAATAAGTATGCAATAGACAGACATATTTGGAATAGCAAAGTTTTTGGATGGACTTCAAATGGATCACAGGCAATAGGAAACCTACAGTCATTGACTATTTAGGCCCGGGCAAGTCAGAAAACATCAATATTTCTAAGTGTCTATATAAGTGAACAAATCCATTACCAAGTCATCTACCTCAGTTCTCAGGGTTTATGGGGCTAAATCAGCTCAGAAGTCTGCATCCCTCAGAACCCCAATCTGTGCCCCAAAGCACAGGGAAGAGATACTGAACCTCTTAGCTCTCGAAAGAGCTGATGCCCTGGGACAGACCTCTTCAAGCAACAAGTTGCTGCCACTCTCCAGGCCCCAAATCCTCTTCTAGTCAAACCCCAATTTAGAGGCGTTCCTATCTAAGGGACCAAGGCTACCAAAGACTGAGTGAAGAAGCTATCATAGGGTAGCTTCCCTAAACTTCCCAAATAAAACTGACCAGTTTCTCCTCTGAGCCCAGCGTGCCCCCTCTATGCCCCATCACAGCACAGATCCAACTGCATCACATCTGTTTATATATTTCCTCCACCCAGCTGGGTTCCTTGGACCCCCGGGGCCTATCGCATGATGCTCAATGTTGGCTACTGGACTGCAGGCATACTTCTCAAACCAGGTGCACTGTGCGCAGGGATATGACGCAAAGCCAGAAGATAAACAAGGTGCATCTTCCTGGAGTTCAAGCTTAAAACATTTTCTTATTTAGACACTGTAAGAGAAAGTAAAATCTACAGAGAGTTTTAGTAAAATAAAGTAGTAATGTTGTAGCAGGCTGGCAGCTTCGAAACTCAGGGCTCTGCCCCAAACTGCAGGGTGTCCAAGTTCCCTGTCTTTTCTGCCACAGGTCCCTGCCAAAGCTGAGAAATCCAAAGAGCTCTAGACGTGTACATGTGCCCTACTTTTTGAGGCTGAAAGCAATCTGTCAGGCAGGGGTCAAAAATCACCCATGCCACTTTCTAGGTGAAAATAACAAAACAAAACACAGGCTAATCTTGCCTAGGCAACTCAAAAGAAAAATGCTGAGGACAGGAAAAGAAGCTCTTGTCAATTACAGGCCCAGGACATCACATGGGTAGGCTTGTAAAAAAAAAACTTGCTTTTTAAAAGCCTAAAATAACGTACCATAGCTCGTTTAGGTCCAGAGACCCTTTGATCATTTCCTGGAAGGGACGCCAACTAGAAACTCTCATTTCTCGTCTCAACTCTTCTTGCTTGGCTGCCTCAGCAGTAAACCGTTAATGGGCTCCGGATAAACACTAATCAGAGCACCTCCTTCTTACGGGAAGCCTCTTGCGCACATCTGAGGCCTCTCAAGGGTTAGCACTCAGGCGGGTGTGCAAACACCCTCCCCACCTTACTCCAGAAGTGGGGCTTCCGCACTCCACTGAAGGGTCCCCATTGGCCCAGAATTTTCTGAACTTTTCTCCATCCCCAGCCTTCAAGACTCTTCTTGGCCAACCCTGCCCCAAACAAGGAGCGGAGGGGCAGGGCAAAACATCTTGAGAGGGAAGCAGGATGGAAGAACCAGCTCTTTCTTCCTACAAGTGCCTTCGGGGGCCACGCGGAAGGAACCTGCTGGGGCTCCGGGCGGCAGGGCAGACAAAAAGGCAGGCAGACGGACACACAAACACACACCCGTAGGCCTGGAGTCCGGGTCCGCGCTCACCTTGGCCGACGTCTCTCCGAACAGAGGTCTGTTGTCCAGCCCACTGGTGCCGTAGGTCCTGGTAGAAAAGTCCTCCATGTTGGGGTTTCTTCGCTCTCCCCAAAGTCACTCAAAACCAAGCCAGCATTCCCTGCCGAAGTGTCAGGTCCGGGGCTCCCCACGCACCGGGTCACCGGGCACACATAGCCGAACCCCAGGGCCGTCGCGGCCGCGGTGGGCGCTCAGACCCGGGGGGAACGGCGGCTCCGCCCGAGCCCCGCTCTCCTCCTCATCTCGAGCAGCTGCCGAAGGAAGTGAAAGGCAACACCTTTGGCCAACTCTCGGCAGGACGCCCCCGCCCGGGCAGCTCCCACTTCCCCAAATCTCGGCGCTCCGCCCGCCCGGCTGGCGGCCGCACAGCCCGCAGGGCACCGCAGCTCGCACAGCCAGTGGGCGGCCCCTCGGCCCGGGCCGCGGGAGATTCCCACCCGCTCCCCACCCCACCCCCAGCCGCGGCGGACACGCAGACCTCCAGGCTCGGGGGGAAAGTTTTCAAGGGCGGATTCCCTGCGAGCCCCTCTTCGCCACCCCACCCCCCAGTCCCCAGCGGCGGGCGGAGAGAAGTTACCAGCCGGGGCAGAGCCCACAGCTCGGCGGACGCCTCCCGCAGCGCTGCGGCGGTGAACCCGGCAACTTGGGTCCCCCCTCATTTGTTGCATCTAGCCGCGGGCCGGCCGGCCTTCCGCAGCCCCCCCCACCCCCCGACCTGCGCTCTCCGCGGGGGCCGCGGCCGGAGCGGACAGGGGAGACAAGCCCCCCTGAGCCCCGCACAGACTGGCCACCCTGCGGGGAAACCCTGCACCCGCAGGCCAAACCTCGGCGTCCCCGGCCGCCCGCGCGCTGAGGAGTCCTGGCCGCGCGGGGGACAGCGGGTCCCGGGTCCACACTCGCGCCGGAATTCGGTGCCGAGGCTTGGGGGCGCCGGCAAGAAAGAGATCCTTCCGGCTGGCCGGGAGCGGGCGCACGGTCCAGGCGCCGAGCTGCGGGTTCCTGCTCGGATCCTCCGGCCGGGACCCGCGGCCACTGTCGCAAACCGACTTGGCCCGCCCAGACCACGTCAGGGCCGAGGCTGCCAATCCCACCTGGCGAGGCGACGCATTGGCTGCGGAGCTTTATTTCTAGAGGTGCCAGTTTATTCCCAGTGGAACTGCTCGTCTCCCCGGCTGCACGTTTCTCAGCCTCTTAATAATTAGCATCTGCACGAGCCACGTGAGCAAAGAACATTGCTGAAGATAGCTTCGCATTTGGCTGAAAGCATCTTATAAACAAGCAGCCTGCGTTAACCACCCCGGTCTTTGCACAGTAGGACAGAACGGGGTCATTGATAAAATTTGGTTGAAGATATAGTTTTCTTGGTACGCCTGTGATTGAGATCCTCTGTCGTTTACACAAACAGGAGGTAATGAGTGCTAGGTGCTTCTTCGACTTGTCCACTCAATCCTGCTAGTGCTGGTGCTGACTAAGCATGTTTACAGCCACAGGGGACGCTTGTCAATCTCTGCGTCTTAGAGCCCAGAGAACTGAAGGTGGACAGGCCTTAGAGGCAGCACGGCGTTACTGTACATCTGGGGCCATTTATAAATATACGAAACAAGTACAGCCAGGCTAGTTTCCCTGGACACGACTGCTCCTAGAGTGAAGAGGACTCTAACAACGTTTGTGTGCAGGCAGAGCCCGTGTCGCTACATAACTCTTCGGAGTCCAAGTAAAGATTCTAGTGGTCCCTTAACAGTTTAGGACAAGGGATGGACTAAGAACCACATAGCTATAGATTTGTAACTGGCAACACTGACAAGAATCAGGTATGGTGCATATCTGATCTACCAGATGTATTTTATAAATGATCTCTTCGTTCCGGACTTTTTGTTATGTAAGGAATTTTCACCCAGAATCATTTACCCATTTCTACTAGAAAGTTGATTGGCTCAACAAATAACTTGTCTTACTCATATTCAGCCACATTCATTGAACAAATACTTTCGAGAACAAATACCTTTTAAAAAACCTGTATCAGACAATCACCAGACAAGATAATACAGTGATCAAGAGACAGGTGAGGTCATAGTGTGGAGGCTGGAGTAGGCAACTGGTTACAGTCTAGAGACAGGAGGTACAACACCTAAGAGCACAAGCTTTGAAGCTGATCATGTACCATATTTTGCTGTGCATAATGCACACTTTTTGCCCAATGTTTGAGGGAAAAATAAGGATACGCGTTATACATGGGTGTTAACTAATTCCATATCTCTATATGTTTTTAATTCTTTTATTTATGCTTATGCATTAAAAGTGTAACTGTAGAAAGCAATAATGATAACCATATACAAAATAATACCCTCAATACAATAATCGGTTTTGTTTCTATGTATAAATAAATGATTGAATTTAAAAATTAAAACAAAAGTTTTTTTCTGAAAGCTTGGGCCAAAAACGTGGGTGCACATTATACACAGCAAAATGCATGTGCCCTCCAACCTCGATGCCACAAGCTATGTGATCTGGGGTGAGTTATCTAACCTTTCTTGAGCTTCTGGTGTAAAATGTGAAGATTGATAATGATAAATGAAACTAGAATATCTAACTTCAAGTGGTTTTCAATAAATATGTATGTATTTAATAGGGAATACATGGCACCTGGCAAATAAGCATCCAAATGGTGGTTGTCATAAATGGCGATGAGTGTTATAGACACTATGGGATGCTATAGGTGTATTTGGGAGGGTACCCACGGCTTCAGGTGTCAGGGGAAGCTTCTTGGAGGATCCTTGTAAATCAACCCCCCCTACACACACACACACACACACACACACACACACACACACACACACACGAGTGTGATTTAGCCAAGGTAAAGAGGAGCATCAAGAAGGCTGGCCAGAAAGGCCAGATGTTAGTGTCGGGCGTATTTGAGGAGAAAGCTTGTGTCAGGGATACTGACTCTCTCATTCTAGAGCTGCCTAGTCTCTTGTCTCACATCAATTTTGTGCCTTCACTCCATTCTTTTTCCTAAGAACCAATTTCATCATGATTACTGCTCCCTAAAACTTCAACTTATATAAGGCTTTAGCTTGCTTTGGGTGCTAAACTTGGGGGAAATGGATCTTGTAGCTCTACTGCCTACCACTGCTTTGGAGATTCCATCGCTATTTTTTAGTTCAGATTCTCATGAGAAATTTTGACTGATTTAGTCCAGATTATGGATTGGTTTCTGCTTGTATCAGTGCCTCCTCCCCCAACCTGTCCAGATGGGAGCAGATAGAACATATCTCTTTTAAGGTTTACCCCCTTCACCAGAATATGGTAGAGGACATTTCAATAAAGAATAGAGTAGGTATGGAAGTCAATGATAGGGTTATCCGGTGTGTTGCCACTCAAAATGTGGTTCCCAGACCACCGAATTGTCATTGCCTGGTAACTTGTTAGAAATGCAGAGCTTCAAGCCTCACCCCAGATCTACTGAATCATAATCTGAATTTTAGTAAGATCCCCAAGGAGATTTGTATGCACCTTGAAGTTTGAAAAGCACTTCTTTTATACATCTTTATTTTTACAAATTGGGCCACAGTCCATACAGATGACCCTCCCAAATACCACAGCTCCTCATTTTTTTCCTTATTGTGCTTCAGCCACTCATCCCAATGCAACATTCTGGACTTTGTCATCGTCTGGAATTGCACCATACTGGCAATAAATCCAGGGAGACCATTTGGTTTGCCTTGTTCTCCAATCCTTCCAATTCTCTCCCTCTCCCTCTCCCTCCCTCCCTCCTTCTCTCTCTCTCTCTCTCATCAGCCCTTTGGCAACTTCAGTGTCTCTGATCCTAGTATCTTGACTTTCTCCCTATGGATCTACTCCCCTGTTTTCACACTTAGATTCTGTGTTCTATCTGTTCTATCACTGCAATTGCTTTTTTTTTAATCCTCACCCAAGGATATTTTCTCATTGCTTTTAGAGAGAGAAGAAGGGAGAGAAAGATACATCAATTCGAGAGAAAAGTGAAGTATCGATTGATTGCCTCTCACAAGCACTCACACTGGAGATCAAACCTGCAACCTAGGTGACCTGACCAGAAATGGAACCCACAAGTTTTCTGTCACAGGACAATGCTCCAATCACTGAACCACATCGGGCAAGGCTGCAGTTGCTTTAAAAAAAATTTATTTATATATATATATATAATCTCCAATCCTGTTCCCTTGTTTTATTTATTTTATCACACTTGTGCAGAAAGTCCCCTGAGATATTAATCTGTCTGCCTTCTCAACATCTGTGACCAGGTGTCTAAGGCAGGTGGAGGGAAAAAATCATTAATGCTCCTGATTAGAGTAATTTTAAATTCAGGACAGTCAACCTCAACTGTGCCCTTAAAGCCAGTTGGAAATCCTGTGTTGCCTGAGCAACACTCCCTTACTCTCAGCAGGTGACTGAGTCGCCTGCTTCACAGGGAAGACACCGAAGCCATCAGATGGGAATTCCCTCACCCCCCGCCCCCCAGCAAGCCTACATACTCACCTACACCCCCCTCATCCGCTTCTCCTTCCCTTCATTTAGAGCAGGAGAGATGCCAGTCCATCTCTCACATCTTATATCCCATTGCATTCCACAATCACAGGGGTCTCATTATGATGATTTTGTTTTTTTCTATAAAAAGCATTTAAACATGCTCAGCTTCAACCATGTTTTTACAAAAAGTGAAAAACTTGCGTTAAGCTCATGTTTTCCTCTGGCTACCACTCTCTCCTTCTCCGTGCCCTCTGTGGGATTCTTGGTTGTCTAAATAGCCATCTTTTTTCTCCCTTTCTTCCTTGAAAGCAGAGCCTACCTCCCAATGTAAAGGGACATCATGCCAGATGCTCACTTGCTGAAACTCTTGCAGCTGGCGGAGAGAGTTGTGAGTGTGAAAGCCAAGGAGTCATTAGGGCGTGTCTGTTGGGAGCTTTCAGGAAGGTCTGCTCCCCAATAAAAAGGAGAGAGGCACATGAGGAGAGCTATCCCTCTAGACATTACCATGTAAGGACGGGATATTTGGAGATGCTTTTACCATCTCATGACCGTGAAGAGGTGGCCAGTGGTATCCCCAGAGAAGCCAACTAGAGTCTAAACCTGTGAACCACCCACCTGGGCTGCTCCTTATTATGTATATATATAGTGTGTGTGTGTGTTTTGAATGGGAGAGTCTCTATTATATAAGTCATTATTATTTGGGTATTCCCATGTTTATAGCTGAAAAGACATTGATATATTTTTAAAGCCAAAATTTCTTCTATTAAAAGGTCCAGATAGATTCTATCCACTTCCTTTCCTATCAGACTTGTTTCAATCCCTGAAATCTGGTTTACCCACACCACACAGCTCTACCATGTTCTCCCATGAGGATCCGGTGAGGATTTACTGCTGAATCCACTGGACACTTTTCAGACTTTCTCCTACGCAGCCTGTCGGTAGCACTCAGTGTTTTAAAGTCCTGGGAAAAGCCTTTGCTATAGGTCTGCTGCTCTTCCTCTGCACACATCTTCACTATTACCTCCCTGGGCTCTGTTCTTAGCCTTTTCCCCTCCTCACTGCGTGCTTGGCCGGGGCCGGCTCATCTACCACTGTGACTTCCATTTATACCTCTCTGTCTGTGATTTTCAACCTCTCACATCTCATGGCACACATAAACTAATTACAGAAATTCTGTGCACACCAAAAAATATGTTTATTTTTACCGATTTGACAAAAAAAAATAGGGATAATTTTGATTCATTCACACCAGATGGCTATTGCTGGTTGGCTGCTGTCATTTTTTGACTTGACAATCTAAGGGAAAAGAGGTCAGTGCCTCTGACTAAATAGTCAGGTGTTGCGTGTTTTAAATATTCTTGTGGCGCAGTGGTTGAAAGTTGCCGCTCTCTGCTAATGCCTCCCACACCTGTGTGAGTAGACTTCTACCAGTTGGCAGGAGGCATACAACTTACGAAAGAAGCCGCTTAGAAGTTGTTTAACTCTCGTTCATTTTGAGTAGGATTTAACTGTGTTTCTCCTCTTTTGTCGTCTCTATAGTAAAGCCGTCGTAGAGAACTGTACTCTCAGTTCTGGCTGGATATTAAAATACTTGGGGAGATTTTTTAATACCCTGATGCCTGGGGCCACAACCCAGACCAATTACACCAGAATCTCTGAGATGAGACTCAGGCAGCAGTATTTTTTGTAAAGCTCCTCACATGATTCTGGTGTGCAGCCAAGCAGAGAAACCTGGTTTAGGGGAGAGCACAGGCTACAACTGTGGGCCCGGGTTTGTGGGGCCTTGGTCCCTGCTCTGATGAGCCAACAGCAAAGACTTTGGGATGGGGAAAACCTGGTTTGAACCCTGGCTGATGCCTCACTGGGATGCATGGTTTTGAGCAAGTACTTGGCCCCGCTGAATCCCAGTTTTCACTTGTGAAATGAGCCAAACAGTACTTGGCCTATAGTGTTTCGTGGGAAAAGGGAAAATAATATCTGTTAAATACCTGACACATAGTTAACACTGTAAATTCTGCATGTTATGAATCTACTAAAATAAAGACTGTAGCAAAATGGAAAAATAAAACATGATTTAATGTTAAAAGGAAAAACTAAATATAAAGCCCAGACTCGAAGGGAACATGTGAAATATAAAAATAGGGTTTTAAAATTAATCTTTCTCTCTTTTCCTAAATGTTTTTGAAGTTCCATGCCTTTGCGAGGACATAGGAAAACTGGCGATAATGATGCATTTGTGCTTCTTTCTTTTTCTTTTTCTTTTTCCTTACTGTATGCCCAGTAGCCACAGTGGCATCATGTGATCCTTCAATAGCCAAGAAACTGAAACTAGAGGGCAGCAATGGGTGAGGAGAGAATCAGCATTCAAACGCAGTCCAGGGAGTGGGGAAGAGGGAAAAATCAATGCAGTACCATCAGTGAGGTGGGTTACGGTAGGAATGAAGTAATTACCCCCATGCAGCCTTTACTGGTATATAGAATTACATCAAGTAGCTGGATTTAGGAAGGGTCACAGAGCTGAATTTTGAAGAAATATGCTTCTCCCTGGTCCCACCACTCAAGGAGCAGAAGTGAGAGTACCAGGTAATTTGTGCCCAAGTCTTAAGGAAGTGGGATGTCTCTCAAAGGACAAGGGGCGGGAGAAGCACACATCTTCACAATTCATTTTGAGCGTGACCCTCACAGCCTCACTCAGCAGACTCAAGAAAAAAGTCAGGCACTGGGGGGGAAGGAAGGCAAGATGGAATGAAGGGGACAGTACCAAAGAAAAGCAACCAAAGAACAAGAAGGGAGCCCTGGCCAGTATGGCTCAGTTGGTTGGAGCATTGTCTCGTAACTAAAGGGCACATACCTGGATCGTAGGTTCGATCCCAGGTCCAGGTGCATATGGGAGGCAACCAATTGATGTTTCTCTCTCCCATTGATGTTTGTCTCTCTCCCTTCCTCCTGCCCTTCCTATCTCTTTCTAAAAGCAATGAAAAAATGTCCTTGGGCAAGGACAGAAAAAGAAGGAGAAGAGGTGGAAGGGGAAGGGTGGGGAGAGGGGGAGAAGAAAGAAGAAAGAAAAAGAAGGGAAGCTTTCACTTTCCTACAAAATGGGCCAGATGGAAAAATTGGTTCACAAATACAATAAATTTAGGCATTTGCAACAGATTGTATACATCAGTCTGAATGGTCCCCCAAGAGTAGATATGATCTGTGGGCTTCCTGACAATTTTTTTTAATAGAAGGATGAGATTTCTACACACTCCCTGAAAATTGGGGCAGGTGTTACAAAAGAAGCAGCTAAGTAATTGAGGCTGTCTGGTCTGAGCTGAGGAAAGTCAGCCTGGCACCAGTATCCTCAGCTGTAAAAGGAAAGACTATATCCTGTCCTGCCAACTCTAAAATGCTTGTAAACTGTGGGAACAAACAGAGGATCTCTTTTTAAATCTTTTTATTTTGAAATACTTTCAGATTTACGGAAAAGTTGTAGCAATAGTACAGAGTGTCACTATATATACCCTTCACCCAGATGCTCCCAATGTTAACATCTTACACAGCTATGAGACATTTATCAAACCTCAGAAATGAGCATTGTTATACTCTTAACTAAACTACGCACTTTATTTGGAATTCTTTGTTTTTAAATAAGGCTGACGTGTAATACAGAACTGTGACCTTGAGCAAATCTCAGAGGCTCAGTTTTATATGCAAAAAAAAAAAAATACGACAATGAATTCCTCCTCAAAGTTGTTGTGAAAATTAAATGAGATGTGGTGGGTGAAATTGATTTTTATATTCTGAAGTTTCATTAGAATGAGGCACAACTGATAAACAGTAATTTTTAGGTGTTTTAATAATAGACTTAATATTGATACTAAAATGGATAAAATCTGAACCAGTGGTCTGTTGCACACAGCAGACCACTTCTCAATTTGAAAGGTCAAAATTTGCACAGATTAACAAATATGCCAATTTAAGCTAATCCTCTCAAATAGAAGCAAATCGATTTTTGAGCAGGTAAACAGTTTACTGAAATTCCTGCAATAAATTCTGGTTTTGTTTTTGTTTTTGTTTTTAATCCTCACCCGAGGACATACTTACTAATTTTTGGAGAGAAGGAGGGAAACATCAATGTGAGAGAGAATCATCAATCAGCTGCCCCTCGTACCCTCCCCGGCCTGGGAGGAGCCTGCAACCCAGGCATGGGCCCCCATGGGGAACGGGACCTGCATCCTTTCGGTTTATGGGGCATCACTCTAAGCAACTGAGCCACACCGGCCTGGGCAACTTCTGGGTTTTAAATCGTGTGTGTGAATATTGTTTTTAACTAACTGATTTCATGAATTCTGAATATGAAAATAAAGTTTCAAGGACAAGGTAGAAAATTTTTTAGGTTTTAAACTATAATCCATTTCTTAAGCAAACTTAGGAAAAAGTGATGGGAATGACATCAATTATGTTGTTGTTGTTATTGCCATTTCATTGAAGATGTAGAATATTCCTGAGAACAGTTTTGAGTCAGTTGTCTAAAATCCAGGCATTTAGCTAGACAAGGACTATGTACTAGGTCCCGGCCTGTCACGTACTGTGTCCCATTCAGGTATTTATTTAGCAGTAAGAGTTGCCATTGTCACATTGTGGAATGAGAATGATGGAATGGGTAGGTAGCTTTTTAAAGATCTCTGGCCCTAAAATAATGGGACTCTTTGGCCATAAGAGAGGGAGGCCTAAAGTTAAAGAGGAAAAAGAAAATTATAAATGCAAATGTAGATCACAGAAACAGGGTAGTTATATTAGCTTTCTCTATAGAAACATTGGATATTTTTGGTCTTAGGGGAGGGGTAAGAGCTTTTTCACGAAGGTATTTTCTCTGTGACAAGATATTTTCAGTCCTGTAAGCCCAGCACCACGCACACTCAGGCCCAAACCTGCTAGCCCTGCTCCGCTTGCTCTCTCCATACTACTTAAGATGCTCTCCAAATAGACATAACAATGGGGTAATCACACTTCTGTTCTTAGAATGTCACTTTAATTTTTTTTAAGGGAGACTAGACAGGAAATCCAGGCTCATAGTGAAAAATAAACATCTGAAGCAGCAAATAGTATTGCTTAACAATATACCTGTGATGTCTCTTGTTAATTATGAGAATTTATCAAGTTACCTTTTCAGTTGTGAAAACACAGGAAAGTAAACACACACACACACAGACAGACACAAACCCCCACCAAGAATGAAACAGTTAACATTTGTCATCCTTACTTGTGACTTTTTAAATAAACAAATGGAACCTGACAGAATGGGTTTTGGGGAAGTTGTTTTTGTGGTTGTTTTGCTGTGTTGTGTCTGTTTTTTAGAAAAGACATTACTGTCAGGAAGAAAAAACAAATAAGAACTAAGATAAGTTATTTTACAATGTGTCCATCCAACAGCGCGCATACTCTTCCTCAGAGAGCCATTTATATTCCCCCCAGAAAGTATTAGCGCCAAGCCCCCTTGGCTGGGTTCCTTGCTAGTGCCTCCAGTGAAAGAAGACGTCTGCTGCTGAGCCTCTGCTTGGGGAAAAGGCACTGACTCTCAGAATACACGAAGGAAGAACTCTCATCTATGACACCCGGCACGGCGTTCTTCACCCCACCCAATACAAGGGAGAGAGGAGCAGAACCTCCGACAATCTGATGTCACTAGCTTCTCCTGTCACAATGTCTTCTGTTGCCTCGTGCAGTGGGTTGAATTGTGGACTTTCCAAAGATATGCCTACCCCAAACCCATGATCGTAGCCTTATTTGGAAAAGGGGTCCTTGTAGGTGGAGTTCAGGTAAAACTCAAGATGAAACCAGCCCGGATTCAGGTGGACCCTAATTCCTTCACTTTTAAGAGAAGGCCTTGTAGAAGCAGAGACCGAGGGCCATGTGAAAACAGTCAGTGATCGGAGTTACACAGCCAAGAGACATCCAGGATGGCTGGCTGCCACCAGAAGCTAGGAGAGAGGCACGGGACAGATTCTCCCTCACAGCCACCGCAGCAAAACAACCCTGCCGACCCCTTGATTTTGGACTTCTGACCTCCAAAGCTGAGAGAATAAACCTCTGTTGTTTTAAGCCCCCCAGTGGGTGGTAACTTGCTCCAGCAGTCCTAGGAAACTGCTACTGGGAGACTTTTCCTCCTTCACTGGAGATGTGCAGGAACTGATGTTGACAAAGCTTTCTCCTGTGATAAGTCACCTAGAAGAGCCACTTGTCCCAAAGTGAAAAGGGCCCTAAGAGAATCATGGAGTAAGAGTACAGAGAAGGAAACCTATCACCTGTATAGTTTGAGATCTAGCTCTAAAATAAGGACCCTGAATTTTAATAGACACACAGAACTTTAGTGTCATCCTGCACTGTCTATTCTTAAATGCTACACCTAGCTCAAGCCACTACCTTCACTCATACAATACTTTTGAAAGTCTTTTGTAACTGACCTGTATCAGCGTTCTCTAGAGCATCATCCTGATATGCCAAGGTTGCAGGTTCAATCCCTGGTAAGGGCTCATACAAGAATCAACCAATGAATGCATCAATAGGAGGAACAACAAATCTCTCAATTTCTCTCTCTCTCTCTCTCTCTCTCTCTCTCTCTCTCTCTCTCTCCTTCTCTTTCTCTAAAGTCAATAATTTTTTTAAAAGAATGGGGCCATGCAATTATGGAGGCTGACAAGTCTCATGATCTGGCACCTGCAAGTTGGAGACCCAGCGAAGCCTGTGGTGTAATTCAGTCTAAGCCTGAAGGGCTGACAGCCAGGGAGCTGATGATGTAAATTCCAGGCCAGATCTAAGGCTTGAGCACCAGGAGTGCAAAGGACAGAAGAAGATTGGTGTCCCAGCTCAAGTAATCAGGCAGAAGGGCTGAATTCTTCCTCCATTTTTTGGTTTTACTGTGGCCCTCAAGAGACTGGATGATGCCCACCCACACTGGAGAGGGCAAACTGCTTTACTGGGTCCACTGATTGAAGCACGAGTTTCATCAAGAAATAACCTCACAGA
>VMDR010008381.1:0-36899 GCA_007922815.1 Macrotus californicus | reverse complement strand
ACAAGAATTCAAAAAAATGAGGAGAGGCTTAGGAATCTCTGGACAAGTTTAAACTTTCCAACATCCGAATCAGGGGTGCCAGAAGGAGAAGAGACAGAACAAGAAATTGAAAACTTATTTGAAAAAACAATGAAGGAAAAATTCCCCAATCTTCCAAAGGAAATAGACTTCCAGGAAGTCCAGGAAGCTCAGAGAGTCCCAAAGAAGTTGGACCCAAGGAGGAACACACCAAGGCACATCATAATTACATTAGTCAAGATGAAAGACAAGGAGAGAATCTTAAAAGCAGCAAGAGAAAAGGAGACAGTAACCTACAAAGGAGTGCCCATCAGACTGTCAGCTGATTTCTCAAAAGAAACCTTGCAGGCAAGATGGGGCTGGCAAGAAGTTTTTCAAGTCATGAAAGGTAAGGACCTACATCCAAGAATACTCTATCCAGCGAAGCTATCACTTAGAATTGAAGGACAGATAAACTGTTTCCCAGATAAGGTCAAGTTCAAGGAGTTCATCATTACCAAGCCCTTGTTATATGAAATGTTAAAGGGACTTATCTAAGAAATAGAAGATAAAAAATATGAACAGTAAAATGACAATAAACACAATGACCAACTGAACTAAAAAAACAAACACAAGAAAAAACTAAGCAAACAGCTGGAACAGAAATAGAATCATAGAAATGGAGATTACATTGAAGGTTATCAGCATGGAGGGGGAGGAGAGAAAAGGGGAGGAAAAAGTACAGGGAATAAGCATAATTGGTAGGTAGAAAATATACAGGGGGAATTTAAAAATAGTTTAGGAAATGGAGAATCCAAAGAACTTGTATATATGACCCATGGACATGAACTGGGGGGTTGGGGGGGATTGTGAAGGAGGGAATGCAAGGCAGAGGGGCTAAAGGGGAGAAAAACAATGAGACAACTGTAATAGCATAATTAAGAAAATATACAAAAAATAAAATAAAAACACAAAAGCAAATAATGTATATAAACTGAAGGTTCCTACAACCTTCTTGTCTGGTTTGATTACTTTGCTAGACAGGCTCACAGAACTTAGGAAAATATTTTACTTATTAAATTACTGGTTTATTATAAAAAGCTACAATTCAGAAATAGCCAGATGGAAGAGATCCATAGTATCAGGTATGTGGGAAAGGGCAAGTTTTCAGGCCCTCTCTGGTTGCCACTCTTTCAGCACCTCCCCACTGTTCACCAACTCAGAAGCTCTCAGGACTACATCCTTTCAAAGTCTTGTGGAGGCTTCATTACATGGATAAAAAGAGCCACGTACTAAACTTGACAAGCCTAGAGGAGGCCAACATGGTGACCTTACAATCTCAGAGACCTAAAGTAACCACATAAAGTGGTCTCAAGTTAAAACTTTCTAACTCAAGGCAGTTCATGGCAGGTAGTCTTGTCCTAGGGTGGTATTTTTTCCTAACAAAGGTAAATCTTCTTAACTGAGTCAGTCTGTTGTCTTTTTTTTTTTTTTTTTTGCATTTATGATAACATAGCTGGTAACATACCTTTGGAATATCAAAGTAATTTTGTTTTTATCCCCAGACCTCTGAAAGCACAACCACCAGCAGCAGAGCAGAGACCACAATCCCCTCATTGTTATTATTATTATGTTAATTGTTAACCATAAATCCTCCTGTACCCACAAATGTAAAAGAAGTATGTGTCTATTTTACTTTTTATCCAGTTCCAGAGATTTCCACGCTCTGTTTTCTCCAGCCTCCTTATTCTATCAGCAATGAATTTCATGTAACTCCCTTATGCTTCCTTTGATTGTAATTTCTCTTGAGATTTTCTAAATCCACTGAGATTTTGCTTTCCAGCAATTGTTGTGAGTTCGACTCAGATAAACTCATAAAAATTATTACAGGTTTTAGACGTTTCTTATTGTGACATTATATAGGCATGATCAATTAAATTGTTGGCCATTGGTGATTGATTCAATCTTCAGCCCTTGACTCCTCCCCTGAGGTCAAGTGGTAGGATTGACATTTCCAACCCTCTAATAACAGGGTTGGTTTTTGTAGCAATCAATCCTTATTTCTAGGGGCTTTTCAAAATCTACCTCATTAATGTCAACACTGGCTTGGTTGAGAGGGGCTTGTTATGAATAACAAAAGACAACTTTACTGTTCTTATCACTTAGGAAATCTCAAGTGCTTTAGGAACTCCACCAGAAATAGGGATAAAGACCATATATGTATATTTGTTATTACAAATCACAATATTACAGTACCAAGAATGAGGAGCAGAAGAATTATATCTTGCTACTTTCCATACAACTTAATTTTGATTTGAAGTCCTTCTCTCACTGGGATTTTTTCCAGTGGAAGTGGAGTTCTTTCACAAATCAAGAGAAAATCATTTTACCAACCCCCACACAGGAGACTGTGGTGTGGTAAAGTTTATTCAAGTGGAAGGCTGCCCCTATGTCCTATCTTTGTTCCTCCTACCATGAAAAGAGTTTAGCTATGTCTTCAGCAAGGTCAAAACAAAGACCATTGTCAAGAGTTTCTGTGTCATGAAGCTTAGTCCAGTGTAGCTTGTGTTCCAGGATGCAATCTGTTGCTGTGCTGTGGTACACAGGCCCCTGCCTGGAGCCTGGGGCCACAGGGTTATGGAGAAAGAACACGCAAGTACATGGAGCAAGCTCAGGTTCCTAGGAGAGGGAGAGAGCTTCTCTGTTACCTTGGGGTTATAACCAGAAGCTATTTCAAGCTCTCTTTCTTTTTAATAATCAGCTAACTACTTATGGTAACAGGATGGATGGTAGTGAATTCCTTCTCAGCTCTTATGCAGAGTTTTCTCTCTTCACCAGGGCATGTCAGTGTTATGGAGATTACGGAGCCAAGATTTTGGAGAAGCTCTCCTTGTGTTTCTGGGAGACACTCATTGTCTTTGGCCATGTGGTCTTTTTGAATCTAGTGACTCAAAGAGAACCCTTTGGATAGGAGAGGCCCGGGCTTCTGGTCTCATTTGCTGGATGCATCCCTCAACAATTCCTCTCTGGGGTCCTTTTACATCCCCAGGAGACCTCTGGAAAGAGAGACTCAGTTTCCTAGCCACATACATTCTCCTCAAAGGCTTCCTATGGAATGATAAACTGTGTATAATGACCTGAGGGCTGTGAACTCCATGGGCAGGCCCTCCCTCCAGGTTCATACCCCGATGTGCTTTATTTTGTCTTATCTAACGTGCTTTCTATCACATTGTGGAATCTGGAAGATCAGTGTTCAACTCCTACCACATACTAGTGATATACTCTTAGCAACTCACCTATCTGAGCTTTGGTTTCCTTATTTATGAAATGGGAGAGTTACACCCTCTTTCCTGAGTTATTGTGATGATTAGAATGAGACTGTGTATGTAAAGCAACTGGGTGTGAGGGTTTGAAAATTTTAAGCTATTGTTATTCTAACCTAGGCCTCCAGCTCACTTGTAATAGAAAGCCCAAACAGAAAGACCTGACTGTACTCACAGAAGTGTACTGAAACTATAGCAGACCCCAAATTTGCACATGTGCTCCCCCAAACCACCAGAACACTTCTTTATGCCTCTTAAGTGGCTTTAATCTTTCTTTAAAACCTCCATCCAGGTGGGAAACAGAGCAGCTGCAGGGGCGAAAGTGAACTTTAAACCTGCCAATATCATTCTATTCTAATTCAAATAGCCTCTTCAAGATGACTCAGGTTTTTCCAGGGAAATGCACAGTTGTTGTTCATATTTCTTTGTCCCTCCCTTCCTCTGTCTAACTCCAAGAGTATGGAACAAAGAGAGGGGTTAGAAGCTCACAGGGTCTGCTATCAATAGGAGTAGGGTCCTTAGAACTATCTTCAATGTCTTTTCAGGTCTACTTATGGAGTCATGTCTGTCTGTTGGAGTTCCTGAGCCTTTTGTCAATTAGGTGTGGCTGGTGAGTTAATGAGCTGTTCTCTTGACTCATCCAGGTTGGTGGTCTTCCATGACTGAACTGGCTCCACTGTGCTCTGGTGGGTGCTTCAGCTTTCCCAAAGTTCTGGTTGTTATTCTCATTCAGCAAGGTTAATCTCACTCCCAACAAAGCAACTGCATTCTGTGTTCCCACCTCTCCTCGGGGCATGGAACCGCAAGATCACTGACTTCTCACATACAGGCTGTGGTACCCAGCCAGTTCCCTCTGCCACTGTGGTGCTCTCACCCTCCCAGCTGCTACAAGACACCCCCAAGGCAGCAGCATTCTGACAAGACTTCAAGTGGACAGAGCCCCTTTGCTTTTGGTTTTCTCCTTAATCTAACATGTTGTATCAATTGGAAATGTTTTGGGTCCCAACTAACAGTGATATAAATCACAAAGTTATCCACAAAGTCCAAGAGCAGATGGCATAAGGAATGGTTTGGTAACTCAGTGATGTCATTTCTATTTTTCCCCTGTTATCCTTAGCATATTTTTTTCAATTCTTGTCATCTAACCACCATAAGACAACTGCCTAACCCCGGGCATCACACACATATTCAGGGAAAAAATAGGTGGGACCAAAAAACACCAGCATCTCTCTTCTAATACTGGTCCCTTTTATTTGAAGACAAAACATCTTTCTCAGAAAGCTCTAGAGGAAACTCATACTGTGTCTAATAGGCCAAAATAAAATCACATGTTTACCTGTAGCTTCAGGGGAGATTGGAAAACAGAGGCTTTCTAACCTCTCCAAAATGAGCTTCCCAGGGAGAAGTAAGTTGGGAGTGCATGATGAGTGATCATTCAAAATGTCTTATATTCACTTTCCCCCTCGGGACTTCGGAGTAAAAGGGGATATTGGGAACCATATGTTTGACCATTGCTTTTCCTAACAGAATGCACAATGGGGACAGAATGCTAGATTTTATTTCCTCATATACATACACATGTAAGAATTAAAGAAAATTATTGATAAAGTACTTAGTACTCAATAAACATTGGCCATCATTAGTTGAAATTATTATCATTAACCCTGTTTTTATCCTTTCTTTATTCCTCCACGTCAGAAGGGATAGCCTTTCTATTTCTTCTCTGCAGAAACTTCTGTTATATACCCTAAAGTTGTTTTTTATTCTTTTTACTACTTGAAACACTTTTATATGAGGTCTGTCCAGAAAGTACCCTTCCCTGTAATATGAAAAAAATAGAGACATTCATCGAAGAAGATACAAGATACAAGACATAGGACAATGATGCCTCCATCCCCTTCAAAGTTAGGACCGTCTTGAGGAAATCTGGTGCATTGGTAGCAGTTTGAACTAAGTCATCAGCAACTGCAGCACAATGTTCCCTCTGCTCTGGCAGCAGAAGCTGTGAAACACATTTTCCACGACACATTTCATGACAGTATCCTGCATCAAAATCTCCAACACAGTAGTTTCTGGAATCCCCAGATCAGGTTCTAATCCTAACACTGTCACCAATCTTTGTTAATTACAGCCCATATACATCAACATTCTGAGGTGTTTTGCTTGTCACAGAATATGGATCACTTTCAACAGATTCTCAACCATATTTGAAGCATTTGTGCCACACTTTTATTTGTGTTACACTCATTGCATCATCCCAAAAAGCCTTCTGAATCATCCAAATAGTTTCCATGGAGGAATGTTCAAACTTAACACAAAATCTGATGCAGATTTGTTGCTCTACTTGCTCAGTCATTTTGAATGTGATGGACACACAGCACACATGCTCACTCAATGCATCTACCGCCCCAGCTGACAAGTACAATGAAGTTGTCATTGTTCACACATGAGTCCTCCAGTCTATTCTCCTTGGCTGCCAGGTAACATCAGTATCACACAAATTGTTCTCATTATATTAACAATGGCTGGACTTCTTCCAAGCAGATCTCATATATTGATTCATTCTAATCTCTAGAACAATCCTTTATGTTAGGTACTGTTATTATCAATTTACAGATGAGAATGCTGAGGTACAAAAAGGTTAAATAATTTTCCCAAGATCACAGAGCTAAAAAGTGCCAGAGCGAGGATTCAAACCCTGCAAAGGCAAAATTCTTCATCAAGTCAGGCTTGTTTTTAAATTGTACATAAAGCTTAAGTAGTGTGAACATACGGTTTATCATACAAACTGGAATACTTTCTAAAACAAAAGAGAACACTTTGTTATAACTTTATTGAGCTAGAATTCACATACCATACAATACAACTATCTAAAGTGTGCAAATCAATAGTTTTTAACATATTCACAGTTCAATTTTAGAATATTTTATCAACCCCAAGAGGACATCTTGTACCTTTAGCTATAACTTTCCAGTCTACCATCCCCCTGGTCCTTGGCCCCCACTATTTTACTTTATGCCTTGACATATATTTGTCTATTTTGGAAACTTCATACAAACAGGATCATATAACATGATCTTCGGTGACTGGCACCTTTCACATAGCATAATGTTTCCAATATTCATCCATGTTCAATTAATGTATTGATACTTCATCCTTCTCATTGCTGAATAATATTCCATTGTATGGATGGATACACTACATTTTGGTTATCATTTATCCATTTATGAACATGTGGGTAGTTATAACTTTTGAATGTTGTAATGCTGCTATAAGTATTTATTTATAAGTATGTATTTCAGTACCTGTTTTGAATTTCCTTGAGTATGTACTATTAAAAGAACAGAATTGAATAAAGAAAATTTGAAGATCTAATTGACTTTAATAAATGATTTATGAATTGGGCACCATTCCTTCTCGCAACTAGTAGGGAGCTCTGAGGGGCTGTGCAAAATACAAGGATTTTATAGGCAGAAGAGTAGGATAAAGGAACTATTGACAAAAGAAAAGAAAGGATTATTTTAAAACCATGACATCTTGTTCTTGGAGAAGAATATTATGCAGATTCATTCTCTTTCAGGGGTAAGGGAAGGAATGGAGAGACCCCAAATGACAAATGACCTTTTTGTGTTGACCAGAAAAGTCCAGGCCTGTTTAGTAAGATTACCGTTCTGGCAGAGGTTGATGTCAGTTAAGTCTGGTAGTCAATCTTGGTTTCGTATCATGGGTTTTAGCACAAGAGACACCATTTCGGGCCTGTGGGTTTTTTTTTTTTTTCTTTAACAATAGCTAGAAGTGGAAGTTCTGGTTTAAACAGTAACTCTATGTTTGACTTTTATATTTTCGAGTATATTTTATTGATTATGCTATTATGGTTTTCCCAATTTTTTTCTCCCTTTATCCCCCTCTGTCCTGCACCCACCCTGCCCTCCAGCATTCCCCCCACTTAATTCATGTCCATGGGATATACATATAACTTCTTTGGCTTCTCTGTTCCCTGTAATATTCCTAACCTCCCCTCAACTGTTTTATGGCTACCAATTATGCTCCTCATTTCCTGTACCTTCCCTCTCCCCTATTGTTCCCCTCTCCCTCCCCACTGATAACCCTCCATGTGATCTCCATTTCTCTGGTTCTGTTCTTGTTCTAGTTGTTTTCTTAGTGTTTGTTTTTGTTTTTTAGGTTCAGTTATTGATAGTTATGAGTTTGTTGTCATTTTACTGTTCATAGTTTTTGATCTTCTTCTATTTCTTAGATAAGTCCCTTTAACATTTCATATAATAAGGGCTTGGTGATGATGAACTCCTTTAACTTGACCTTATCTGGGAAGCATTTTATCTGCTCTTCCATTCTAAATGATAGCTTGGCTGGATAGAGTAATCTTGGATGTAGGTCCTTGCCTTTTATGACTTCAAATACTTCTTGCCAGCCCCTTCTTGTCTGCAAGGTTTCTTTTGAGAAATCAGCTGATAGTCTTATGGAAAGTCCTTTGTAGGTAACTGTCTCCTTTTCTCTTGCTGCTTTTAAGATTCTCTCCTTATCTTTAATCTTGGGTAAGTTTCCTTCCCTTCACTGTTGATTCCCTGTATATTTTGTTTTATTTCAGTTTGGGTAGCTTTCATTTCTTCTTTCATTTTGCAACCAAGATCAACTAGTTTTGTGAGCATCCTGATTACCAGTGTTTTGAACTCTGCATCAGATAGGTTGGCTATTTCCTCATTGCTTAGCTCTTTTTCTGGAGTTTAGATCTGTTCATTTGGGACATATTTCTTTGTCTTGGTGCACCTGTTATGCTGTAAGGGGACAGAGCCTTAAGTATTCACTGGGGGGAGGCAACCCTCTTTCCTGTGTTGTGGTGCAGTCTGTGGGGGAGGGGTGAGAGAGGGAAAAATGTCACTAGCTTGTTCCGCTCTAGCCCCACTTTCCAACAAACTCTCCTGTGAGACTGGGAGTTTTTCCCACCCTTGCAACCCCTGCAGTCTTTTATAGCTAGTTTTGAGTCTTTAGTTTCCTGTTCAGCCAGCCCTGCCTCACCCACACAATCCGCTGCCTTGCCACACGTCCTCTCCTCTTGGCTGCCTGTCTCTCATCTCTGCCTCTCTTACTGGTCTGGGTGAATATTTCTTTAACTCCTTGGTTGTCAGAGTTTCATGCAGTTTTATTTTCTGGCACTTCTGGTTGTTTATTATGTTTAAATTGGTTGTTATCCTTCATTAGGTTGTGTGAGGAAGCAGAGTATTTCTACCTACACCTCCATCTTGGCCAGAAGCCTCCATGTTTAACTTTCACAGGAACTGCCATTAATTTCATATATCTCATTATTCTTAGCAATACTTGCTATTATCTGTGTTTTTGTGATTATAGCCATTTTAGTGGGTTGTAAGTGGTATATCACTGTGGTTTTGAACTGCATTTCCTTAATAACTAATGATGTTGATCATGTTTTTCATGTGTGTATTGACCATTCAGAGGATACTTTTTAAAACTTTTCATTTTGATATAGTTTTATGTTTACAGAAAAGCTATAGAATAGTTCAAAGGAATCCTGCATAGTCTTCATCCAGATTCACCAACTTTTAACCTTCTTCTCCCATTTGAGTTTTTATGTCCTCAGTCTCTGTCTCTGTCTTTTTGTCTGTCTGTCTTTCTCTTTACACACACATGCATTTTTTGAGAAATCTAAGAGTCATTTCCATTCATCATGTTTTTTTATCCTGAATACTTGTTTGGATAAAAATACTTGTTTGGATATATTTGGAAAAAGTCCTGAGAACAGAACTTTTTTCTCAACTATAACCTCAGTGTATTTATCAAAAATCAGGAAACTTAAAAATTTATAAAATAATACTATCTAATCCACAATCCATAGTCAAACTTTAGCAATTGTTCCAATATTCTATATTTGACTCCAGGATCTGAGCTAGGGTCAAAGATTGCATTTGTTTGTCATATTTCTTTAGTTGACTTTAATCTAAATCATCTCCTCAGCCTTTCTTCATCTTTCATGGCTTTAATGTTTTTGAAGAGTATCGGCCAGTTATTTTGCAACGATGATGCAGGCATTCCTGGGGGTGCAGGGGCCCAAGGATCTACGACTCACTGTGGGTTCTTGGCTTCATGTGGGAAAGAATTCAAACTCAAACACAGCATAGAGTTTAAAGCGAAAGTGACTTTATTAGTGAAGAAATGAGATGGAGAGTAGGCTACTCCAGAGGTAGAGCAACCCCACTTTAATGGAATTTGCTTTCTTTATTGAGGCTCATTTAGTTGGGGGCTAGGGCAATCAATAAGGGAGAGAAATATTCAGGATCTTTTCAGGAACGAGATGTAGATTCATCAGAAGAGCTCAGTAGGCCATTTTGTGTTTTCACATGGGCTTTCTGTTTCTGACCATGGCAGCTCAGGATGTGTTGTTTAGCACACTAATGTATTACAATGAGAGTATCATAAGACTAGGGGTTATTATAAGGTGTAATTAGTCACCATGTAGGATGGAGCTGATCTGTGCCAGTTTTAAGACATAAATCCAGTGGGGGCATGGCCTTATTTTATTGTTGACAATTCCTGTAGCTTTTATCAATTGCATCCATTTCAATATACACCATACCTCAGAATAGGTTTGTTTGCTTTTCCCTTGTGATTAAATTAAGTTGTGCATTTTTGGCAAACACCCCACAAAAAAAGGTCCTTAAGGCATCATAGCAGGAAGTTAATTTTTGCCGCATTATTAGCAATTAGCTTTGATTACTTGATTAAGGTGGTATCAGTCTCCTATTTTTCCTCTGGTAATTAATAAGCTATTTGGAGGGAATATGTTGAAATATTATTCTTGCCCAAAAAGAATGTCTAGCCTAAGAAAAAGTCCTGTTAGAGTTTATTTGATCCAAAATGCCAGTTGCTGAGAAGCAAAATAATGAACTGAGAAAATGCTTTGGATAATGGCAGTTGTACAGCTTATTTTATACATTAGATTCAAAGGAAAAGACACAAGGAGGGTTACATGAAATTCATTGGTGGTAGATTAGAGGGGCAGGAAAAAGCAAACTGGGTAAATCTCTGAGACTGGATAGAAAGCAAAACAGAGACACATACTTCTTTTACACTGATGGGTACAGGATAGTTAATATTTACAGGACATAGAGATGGTATGTGGGCAACAAGATAACAATGTGGTCTTATGTGCTCATGCCAGCGATTGTGCCTTCCAGGGATCTGGAAAAGAAAATAACTCTGACATTTTAAAGATACGTTATTGTAGATGCACGAAGACAGTAGACAATGTCAAAGGTAAAGATTGACTTTTGTCAAGGAAGCTACAGGCCTAGAATATGACTATCCACCATGACCAGCTTTTAATTATGAATTTTTACATTCAGATCACCCTGTGTTTGTAAGGCCCACCATGTGGGCCTCCACTGAGCTTGTCAGGTTAGATATGTGGTCCCTTTTTAGTCCTCCTTCTGTCTTTCTTTAAACTTCCATTCACTAGTTACAGCATCCTATATCATTTTTAAAAATCTTTTTGGAGATTTAATTTACATACAATATAGCTTGCCTATTTTAAGTGTCTGATTGGATGAGTTTTGACAAATGTGTAGAGTCACATAACTGTTGACATAAGAAATGTCTGAACTTGTAACAAATTTTTGTAAGAGTTTATTTGAGCCCAAACTGATGACATATGCCAGGGAGGGAAATCTCAAAGGCTTCTGAAGATAATAATTTTGTAATTTCTTTTATGCATTTGAAATTGAAAAGGCAATATAAGGAAGATTACATGCAGGTGGGAGAAAGCAAGACAAGAATTAAATTATAGGGTAGTTAACAGTATTATGTGCTCTCTTGAGGGTGGCTGTTTCTGAAGGGTCTGAAAAAGGCATTTCAAATGTGTGTTAACCTAGATGCACAGAAACAATGTATAGAACTTGCTTAAGGGAAAGATAAGCTTTTTATTCTAAAAGTTATATGCCTGAGGTATGACTATCCATTATGACCTGCTCAGTCATGGAACTTATTTTTGTATTAAATATTTTATTGTTGTTCTATGACAGTTGTCCCAATTTTCCTCCCTTTGCTCTCCTCTGCCCCCAGTCAGGAATGCATGATCAGATAACCCTGTGATGTTGCTTTCCACAGAACCCCTTTTCATCCACATACCCTCCACCATATAAAAATGTAGAACATTTCCAACACTCCAAAAAAATATAGATCAATAATGTGGTACTACAGGACACTTTGAGATCTTGCTGCCTGGCATGTCATCAGTTTGGCTCAAATAAACTCATAAATATTAAAATAATAATAATAATAATGTAGAACCACAAACATAAATGTGGGTATGGGCTAACATCATTTAAGGAACTTTGAATATCTTTCTGAACCAGGCCTGATATGTTAGGGTAGCCATTGATGTGGGCTGTGAAAGAATTCACAAATAGAGAAAAATGCACAGAGCAAAGGTTTATTCACTTTCCAAGAGAGGAAAGGGGTCAGGCATGGAGAATCATGCCAGCCCTGAGGGACTGAGGTTTTGAGCTTTTATTAGAGTATGAAGGGTTGGGGGAGGATTGCTGTTGTGTGGCCACTGGGCTGTTAGGGGCATTGCAACACAGGAGATTTTAGTTGGTTTTGCATAAACTACAGCTTGCTCCAATGTTATCTTTTGCCTGCAGCTGTGGGGAGTTGTTAATCAGGTTCTGCTCTTGCTTTTCCAGTAATTTTTCATTCCTGGGGACATAGGCTCAGAAAAGTAATATGACAGTCATGTTTAACAAGGTCATAGGCCTGCTCAGTATATGGTGTCACGATTGCAAACAGTGCCAGCCTTGTCCTTTCAGTCCCCCCTCTGGTTTTAAAATTATTTTATTTTTAATGATCAAGCCAGATTATGGGGAGTTCTCATCTTATGGCTACTTCCTGCTAGTTAAGATATAGAGTTGTCCCTACACGAGGGTCTGGGTATGGGTCATTAAAGGGAAGAAGGTGGAATTTAATAGCCTGAAAAGCAAGAGCTTTGGCCAGAGGCCATTTGTGGAGGGAATTTCCCAGAGCCTGCATGCTCCCTTCAAGGAGGGATATGAGATGTTTCAGGAGACATGCCCCAAAAGGTGAGAATAAAGAAAAGGGCTGCAGGGAGTTAACTAGGAAAACCAGGACCAGATATTGGCCTTAAAAACCCAGCACTCAAATCCTCCCAAGGTTCCCTTTATATAGAACTTGTTGGCTCTGTGAACGATATTTTAAAATTGTTTTGTATTTTTCTAGATTAGTAATGAAAAAACAGCAATCCTTGTTAAGCATAGCATAAGTCCCTCCCTGGTTAGCCATTAGAAATTCTAGGGCTCACCTATTCTGTAGGACTACTCCTGCAGAGTAGCCTGAGGCCTCCCTCAACCCCTATGATGGAGATAGGAGAGAGACAAAGGGCCAAAATCTTGGGAAAAGCAGAATAAGTGGCTCTGGTATCAATTAAGAAATTAATTAGCCAAAGCTCGGCCAGTCTATGGTGTGAAGTAGAGCCTGGTCCAATGCCTGGTCCAGGGCCTGTCAGTCCAATGTCTGGAGGAGGCCAAGGAGGTCCATGAGGGTGGAGGAAGTCCCTCTAGGAGTACCTTCCTGTTGCAGAAGGGGAGTTCGATCTACTCCTTTAAGGAGAGGGCACTCCCTCTTCCAGTGCCCCATCTTTGTGCAACATGGGCATGGTTCTGGGCACTGCTGCTTTTTCGTAGGGCACTCTTTGCTCCAGCGACCCACTTGTTTGCAGTTGAAGGCAGGTTCTGGGCCCTAGTTCCACTGATAGTCGTCCTTGCTGCTGCATCATGGGCCTCAAGTAAGTCCTTCCCTGAAGAGTCCCCTCAGTTGCAGAGGCTACCATTTGGAAAACCTCTTTTTGCTCCCAGGGCTGTTGTTAGTCCTACTCCCGTTTCTCCTCTTGTCTACTCTCATCACAATTGTTAAGACTTTGAAAGCCATTTTGACTAACTCTGACTGTGGGGTCTGAGGGCCCTTTTCTAGCTTTCTGAGTTTGCGCTGAATGTCAGGGGCTGACTGTGAGATGAAGTACATCACTAGAATAGACGGATCCTCCCTAGAATCGGGAACTAGATAAGTGCACAGGTGAAAAGCCTCCAAGAGCCTAGAGAGGAAAAGAGCAGGATTCTCCTCTGGCCATTGAGTGATTTCCTTAACCCTGTCATAGTTAACAGGCTTAGTCATAGCCTGCTTCATTCCCTCTGTGAGGCAGAAGACCAAGCAATACCATTTACGATGGTTGGGGGAATTATCTTGGTAGTCCCAACTGAGGTCCTGATCTCAGGGATGGCACTGATGTCAGGAACATAAGTACTAGGCTGCCTCCGACTTAGGTCATCCCCATACTTCCATTTCTTGGCCCAAATATGGCCTCTCTCTCCCAAATTGGTAAAGGTAGAAAAAATAATGTGATTATCTCTCCAGGAGAGGTCATGTGAGAGGGTCAGATATTCAAACTCCTTAGTAAATTTGCTGGATTTGCCAAAGAACTGCCAAGTCTGACCTCAATTTCGGGGAAGTCTGATATGGAAAAGAGAGCCTGGACCCAAATAATGCCCTCTGATACAGCAACCTCATGGAGAGGGAGTTGGGTCACAGGCCTAGTGGGTGCCTGAAAGGGATGATTGGAATGGGTGTGGCCAGCAGAAACCCAATCAGAAGGGGGAAGTAGGGGGAGAGCTTTGAGGAACAGATGTAGGAAAAAGAGATGGAGGGGGTGTTAAAGAGTTAGGCAAAGAAGCACAAGGGAGATTTCGAGGAGGAGGAGGAGGTGCAGGAAGGAGAAGATTGTCTGACTCAGGGAAGACAGGGGAGGAAAGGAAGTAGGTGTGAGTAGGAGCGTGCAACAGGCAGCGTGGAGGTCAGGAAGAGAAGAGTTCAAAAAAGGCCTGGATGTAAGGAACCTCAGACCGATTCTCAAGACGGTAACAGTACAGGTCAAGTTAGAGGACAGTATTATAATTAAAAGATCTATTAGTGGGCCAGACCTCCTGATCGCCTGGTTGGTATGGAGGCCAAGCCATATTGCAATAGAAAATCAAGTGCTTGGGCTTGAGGTCAGTAAGTCCCAAAGCCTTCAGGTTAAAAGGGAAGGGTATCAGTGACAAGAACATGTTGAGTGGGGAGAAGGTTTGAGAAGGGTGTTCCTGATTCAGACAGACCTAGATACCTGCCACCAGAGTCAAGCATCCCTGAGTCTGAGGGCAGACAGCAACCACAAAATCTGTCCCAGGGTCAGGCGTCCCTCAGTTCCAGTGCAGACCAAACCCAGCAAGGAGGCAATCGAGAGGGGTCCCTCATGGCTGAAACACTGGAAAAGTGTTAGATAGACCTGATGACAGGATTTACGACAATGAGACAGGGGACTAAGCTATCACTTTCAAGAAAGATAATGTTTTTATCCTGAGGTTCAGAGAGACTTACTAATTACTGGCTGTGTGGGGGGTGAGGAGGAGGCTGTCTGCAAAGTCCAGAGAGATGTGAAAGGTTAGAATGCTCTTTCCAGTCCCAACAGAGACAGGGTTAGAGGCGATGAGCTTCTGCCGCCCACTGCTCCCCTACTCACAAGTCTCAGAAGGTAGAGGAGAAGGAGAAATAGAGAATGTCCCCATACAGGCCACAAAAAGTTAGGGTGGCTGTTGACACAGGCTGTGAAAGGATTCACAAAGACAGGAAAATGCTGAGCAAAATTTTATTCACTTCCTAAGAGAGGGAAGGGGCCAGATGTGGAAAATCACACCAGCCCTGAGGGGTTGGGGTTTTGAGCTTTTATTGGATTATAAAGGGTGGTGGTGGGGTTGCTGCTGTATGGCCGCTGGGCTGTTAGGGACATTGCAACACAGGAGTTTACACTTGATTTTGCATAAGCAACAGTTTGCACCAATGTTATCTTTTGCCTGTGGCCATGGGCAGTGGTTAGTCATGTTCTGTTCTTGCTTTTCCAGTAATTTTCCAGTCCTGGGGACATTTGCTTAGAAGTCATGTTTAACAAGGTCATAAGACTGCTTGGCAAATGGTACCACAGTAGCAAATGATGCCAGCTTTATCCTTTCATGTTCTTCAAGATTATTATCTTTGTAGGAACTTAAAACAGAAGCCACCATTGAGGTTTAAAGCAAAACAATAACTCTTTTTTAAGATGACATATACTTCTTCCCTAACTTGATGGGCAGGAGACCTCAAAGCAATGGGACTTACAGGGCATAACAACATATCTAGAAATATTTTCAAAGTATCCCTCCACACACTGGATTCTTGCTTGTAACCACAAGGCAGGATGATAAAGAGCTGCAAAAATTCCTGGGCAAGTGGAATGCGGAAACTAAGACAAGATAACTAAACAAGGCCAAACAATTTGAACTACTTACAGTCATCTAGTGAATTGCAAGACCTTATCTCTCTTAACCAAGAACACTTGAGAGCAAATGCTTTATTACTTTCCTCCCTAACCAGGGAATGCGTAGCATAAATACCCTGGTAGTGGAGATAGAGAACAGAGACCGAATTAATACCATTTGAATAGGCCAAACTCAAAGACAGATGAAGTCAAGAGAACAAGTAAGAAGAACTCGATTAAAGCCAGAGAGAACAAAGATAAAAGTAAAAAAGTAAAACAGTCTAAAGAATAATCTCAAGCCGCCATATATACTCATTGTGATACATCAGCATTTATATACATACCTGGACATCTAATGAATATTCTGCTGAAACACTCCCCTAAGAATCTCATCCCCAGGATAGAGATAAAATGCCTCAAGGCAAAGACCCTGTGGGGGCTTTCACTGGAGCATGCTCTCACCCTTTCCCAGGCGTGAACATTTTACTTTCTTTCCCCTAAATTCTAAGGGATCCCATGAGACTTGCAACCAGGGGAGCTACGGAGAGTGACAGCTAGTCCTGTGCTTACTCTTTGATCCTGTCTCCAAAGCTCCCATTTTCTCTGACTTCTCAGTGAGCTAACAGCAGCCCCACCTTGGTTTACTTCTTTCCTATGACATTTCTAGGGAGCCAAAGCAGAGCATTGCTTAGGCTCTCTCCTGTTGCTTCTTCTGCCCTAAATTCTTCCTTTGTTTCACTGTCCCCAGCTTTAATAAATGTACTCTCAAAATCATTTGGATTCCATTATCCAACATGGCAGAGAAGTAAGTGGAAGCTATTCAAACCTTCTCCTAGGGTTACAACTGGAATTACAACTAAATTGTAGAGAAGTCATTCTGAATACCCAACTGAACACTAGCTGGAGAAAAGCCTTATAACCAAGGACTGACAGAAGAAACCACTTCACAACAATGAGACTACTAGGAAGGGCAGAAGTGGTGAGAGAGGGCTGACTGGGTTCCCACAGGCAGCCACTGAAGTTCTAGAGGGATATTTCAGTGGCTGGGTGCTCCCCCTGTGAAGGGTGGGGTCTAAATTCCAAGCTGGGCTCCCCAGCCTATAGAAGCAGAGCCAGGAAAGTAACCCAGTAACATTCAGCTGTGAAAAGCATCAGGGTTTCTGCTTGCCAGGGAGAGATGGCTGTAGACTCAGAGAGCCTCTTAAAAGAGCCAACACAAACAATTTTGTTTGGGCTCTGGCAGAGGGAGGGCAGAGTGGATTAGAGATGCCTGAGGAGAGTCTGGGCCTAGTGGCTCTGGGGAGAGAACTGAAGGAACAGCCACCAGGATCCTTGTGCTGAGTCATCCCCCATACTGCAGAAGCCATTTTTTCTCAGGGAGATCATTTCCCTCCAAATGGCATTACTCTGAGGGGAAGCAGTAGCCCTGCCTGCAGCAACTACTCTGTCTCACCCTGTGAAGCTTAAGAGGAGCTGCTGAGTACAGCTTGAAGCTATGTTACTGATTAAGTTTAACAACAAAGGGGAAACTCTGGGAGCTCTGAGACTTTAGCTGACCCTCCAACAGGCTCAGCACTGGTAAAAGCTGGCCTTGGTGCACAGCCTGGTTCTATTAGCACACAAACAGGGCCAGCAGAGGGACGTAGCAGCTATGAATCACAGGTAGCTCCAAACCAGATGCACATGGCCAGTAACAGGCAGCATCTGACGTAGGTCTGCATCAGAGTCTTTGCAGATCTGCATAATGCATAGAAACAAACACAAAGAGGCAGCCAAAACAGGAAGTAAAAGAAACAGGCCCCGAATGAAAGAAAAAGAGAATCCTCCAGAAGAAGAACTAAGTGAAAAGGAAGCAAGTAATGTATCCTATATAAAGTTTAGAGTAATGATTTTAAGGATACTCAACAGCATGAAAAAAAACATAGAAACCATAAAAAAGAACCAGTCAGAAATAAAGAATGCAATATCTGAAATAAATAATACACTGGAAGGAAAAAACAGTAAGTTAGATGAAGCAGAGGATCATATCAGCGATTTGGAAGACAAGGTAGAAAAAAAACATCCAAGCAGAGCAGCAAAAAGAAAAAAGAATTAAAAAGAATGAGGAGAACTTAAGAAAACTGTGGGACATGATGCATAACAACATCTGCATTATGAAAATACCAGAAGGAGAAGAGACTGAGCAAGGGATCAAGAACCAATTTGAAGAAAAAATGACCAAAAACTCCCCTAACCTGGTAATGGAAAAATACACACAAGTCAAAGAAGCACAGAGAGTCCCAAACAAACTGGACCCAAAAATGCCTACACTGAGACACATCATAATTAAAATGGCAAAACTTAAAGACAAGGAGAGAATCCTAAAAACCACAAGAGAAACACAGGTAGTGACCTACTAGGGAGCTCCAAATAGGCTGTCATCTGATTTCTCAAACAACAACAACAAACAAAACAAGAAACAAACATTTAAGCAGGAAGGGATTGACATGAAATATTCAAATTGATGATAAACAAGGACCTACAACCAAGGCTACTTTATCCAGCAAGACTATAATTGAAAAGTGAAGGAAAGATGAAGAGGTTTTGAGACAAGAAATGCTAATGGGGTTTGTTAATACCAAACCAGTACTGCAGCAAATGTTAAAGGGCTTGAGTGAAGAAGGAGAAAAAGGAGAAGGAGAAGAAGAAAGAAAAATAGTTTAAAATAAAATGGCAATAAATGTGTATCTATAAATAAGCACCTTAAATGTAAATGACTTAAATGCTACAACCAAAAGACACAGAGTAGCTGACTGGATAAGGAAACCAGACCCGTATACATGCTGTCTCCAAGACACCCACCACAGGTCAAAAGATACACACAGAATGAAAGTATGGGATAGAAAAAGATATTTCATGCAAATGTAAAGGAAAAAAAAGCTGGGGTAGCTGTACTTATATCTGAAAAACCAGACTTTAAAACCAAGGCTATGTTAAGTAACCCAGAAGAACACTAGATAATAATAAATGGAAAATTCAACAAGAAAATATAACCCTAGTAAACATTTATATACCCAACATAGGAGCACCAAAATATGTAAAGCAAATCTTGATAAACATGAAAGGAGAGATCAACAGAAATACAGTGGTAGTAGGGGATTTTAACACTCCATTGACTTCAGTGGATAGATCTTCCAGACAGAAAAATCAACAAGGTGACAGCAGTCTTAAACAACACACTCCAATGGATTCAATTGATATCTTCTAGCAATTCACCTCAAAACAGCAGAATATACATACTTCTTAAGTGCACATGGAATGTTTTTAGGATAGACCGCATGTTAGGACACAAAACAAGTCTCAATAAATTTAAGACGATTGAAATCATATCCAGCATTTTCTCTGATCACAACAGTATAGAACTAGAAATTAATTATAAGAACACTGAAAAATACACAAAGACATGGAAGCTAAATAACATGCTATTAAACATTGAATGGGTCAGCAATGAGATCAAGGAAGAAATCAAAAGATACCTTGAAACAAATAAAAATGAGAACAATTCAAAATCTTGTGGCACAGGGAAAGCAATTCTAAGAGGAAAATTCATAGCATTACAGGTCAATCTCAAAAAACAAGAAAAAGCTCAAATAAACGATCTAACTTCACACTTAGAGGAACTTGCAAAAGAACAACAAACAAAGCCTAAAGTGAGTACAAGGAAGGAAATAATAAAGAGCATTTCAGAAATAAACAAAATAGAATCTAAAAAAAGATACAAAAGATAATGGATCCAAGAGCTGGTTCTTTAAAAAGATAAATAAGATTGACATCCTTTAACCAGATTCAATAAGAAAAAAAGAGAGGACCCAGATAAAATCAGAACTGAAAGAGAGAAATGACACCAAAGAAATACAAAGAATTGTAAGAAAATATTATGAACAACAGTATACCAAAAAATTGGACAACCTGGATGAAATGGATAAATTCCTAAAAACATACATTACAAAACTAAATCAGGAAGAATCAGAGAATCTGAATATACAGATTATACCTAATGAAATAGTAATCCAAAATTCCCAAGAAACAAAAGCCATGGACCCATTGGTTACACAGGTTTATTTTACTAAACATTCTCGGAAGAACTAACACTTCTCAAATTATTTCAAAAAATTCAAGAGGAGGAAAATCTTCCAAGCTCATTTAATGAAGCCAGCATTATCCTAATTCCAAAAACAGTTAAAGACACTACAGAAAAATGAGTACAAGCTAATATCACTGGTGAATATAGATGCTAAAATCCTCAACAAATATTAGCAAAGCAAATACATATATACATCAGGAAGATCATACACTATGATCAAGTGGAATTTATTCCAGAAATGCAAGTTGGTACAATGTTCGCAAATCAATAAATGTGATTCACCACATAAACAAAATGAAGTAGAAAAACCACATGATTATATCAAAAGATGCAGTAAAGACATATGATAAAATCCAGCACTCAGTCATGGTAAAAAACACTCAGCAAAGTGGGAATAGAGGGAACATACCTAAATGCAATAAAGGCCATATATGACAAAACCACTGTCAGCATCATACTCAATGGACAAAAAGTACAAATGTTCCCATTAAGATTGGGAACAGACAGGGATGTCTGCTTTCACCTCTCTTATTCTACACAGTACAGGAAATCCTAGCCATAGTAATCAAACAAGAAGAAGAAATAAAAGGCATATAAATTGGAAGGGAAGAAGTAAAACTGTCGTTATTTGCAGATGACATGATACCGAACATAGAGTACCCTAAAGATTCCACCAAGAAACTACTGGAACTGATAAACAAATTTAGTGACATAACAGGACACAAAATTAATATCCAAAAATCAGTTCCATTTTTATATGCCAATAACGAACCAACAGAAAGGAAAATTAAAAAAAAAAACAATTCCATTTGCAATTATTACAAAAAGAGTAAAATACCTAGAAATACATCTAACCAAGGATGTAAAAGACCTGTATTCAGAAAATTTTAAGACACTGGAGAAAAAATTGAAGAAGATACAAATAAATGACACACATACCATGTTCATGGATAAGAAAAGTTGACATCATTAAAGTGTCTGTGGTACCCAAAGTAATCTATAGATTCAAAGCAATTCCTATTGAGATTCCAATGATGTATTTCACAGAACTAGAACAAATATTTCAAAAATTTATGGAACAACATAAGACCCTGCATAGTAAAAGTGAACCGGAAAAGAATAACAAAGTTGGAGGAATCGTACTACCTAATATCAAACTACAGCATAAGGCCATAGTAATCAAAACAGCATGGTAGTGGCCTAAAATGGACACATAGAACAGTGGAACAGAATAGAGATCCAGAAATAAACTCACACCTTTATAGCCCATTAATATTCAACAGAGGAAGCAAGCACATACAATGGGCTAAAGATAGTTTATTCAATAAATGGTGTTGGGAAAATTGGACAGATACATGCAGAAGAATGAAACTAACCCACCTTCTTACATCACAAATAAATTAAAAATGGATTAAAGACTTAAATATTAGACTCAAAACTATAAAAATCCTAGAAAAAAACATAGGCAGCAAAATCTCGGACATTATTCATAGCAAAATTTTATTGGATATATCTTCCCCAGTCAAGGGACACAAAAGAGAAAAAAAATAAACAAATGGGACTACATCAAACTAAAAAGTTATTGCACAGCAAATGAGACCATCAACAAAATAAAAAGGCCACCCAGAGAATTGGAGAACACCTTCACCAATACATTTGTAAGGGGTTAATATCCAAAATTTATAAAGAACTTACAAAACTTAACACACACACACAAAAAAAAACAATCCAATTAAACAATGGGCAAAGGACCAGAATAGACACTTCTACAAAGAGGACATACAGATGGCTGATGGACATATGAAAAGATGCTCAACGTCACTAATCATCAAAGAAATGCAAATTAAAACTACAAGGAGATATCACCTTACACCTATCAGAATGGATATCATCAAGAAATCAACAAACAACAAATGCTGGAAAGGATATGGAGAAAAGGAAACCCTTTTGCATTATTGGTGGGAATGTAGACTGATGAAAAGCAGTATGGAAATACCTCAAAAAATTAAAGTTTTGATCCAGCTATCCCACTTCTTGGAATATATACGAAGAAACCCAAAACAATAATTCAAAAAAATGTAGGCACCTCTATGTTCAATGCATTGTTATTTATAATCACCAACGTATGGAAACACCCCAAGTGTCCATCAGTAGATGAGTGGATAAAACAACTATGGGGCATTTACACAATGGAATACTACTGAGCCATCAAAAAGGAGAAACTTTTACCCTTTGCTCAGTATGGATAGACCTGGAGACTGTACTGCTCCATACTGTTGCTGTCACCATGCCCTGTAGTACAGGGATGTTCAAAACCTCTCTTGCTCTTCCTGGGCTCCAAACAAAATAAGCACAGCCTCCCCCCCCACCACCACCACTTGAAGATCCTCCCACTTATAGGGGGCTCTGTTATCTTCACTCTTTCCTCTGCTGCCCACTTGGGGTTGGGTAATGGATAAGACACAAAGCTCCCTTTCAGGAAGCCACATCATTGACTTACTGTATTGCTTCCCTCTCCAACTCTCTCTTTTTTGCAGACCTACAGGATAAGCTAGTCTTGGCAGATGCTAAGTATTTTTTTTTATTGCTGAGTGTTTAAGCTAAGAATTGGATTTCTTGATGCTCCAAAAGCCTTTTTCTTCTAAAGATATTGTCCCTGCCATGAGCTGTGAAATTCTATTCTGAAATTAAAAGTTGAGCATTGAGTCACTTCTTGCTGATTTATTGCAGGGAGCACCCTACTCTAAGAACAGGGATACCAGAAAGTGGAGTAGGGTAAGAGCAAAGGGCAAGCCTCATTGACTACTATTGTTCTAAGTGCTATTTTTAAATTTAAATTATATTTTATTGTTTATGCTATTACATTTGCCCCAATTTTCCCCCATTGCCCTTCTCCATCCCTACTCCTCATGCCCCCCTCCCCCACTCCCGCCGTCAGGCAATCCCCACACTGCTAAGTCTATAGATCATGCATATATATGTTCTTTGGCTACTCTATTTCTTATGCTGTACTTTACATCCTCATGACTATTCTGTAACTACCAATTGGTGCTTAATCCCTTTACCATTTTCACCCATCTCCCCCAGCTCCTCTCCCTTCTGGCAACCATCAAAATGTTCTCTGTATCTATGATTCTGTTTCTGTTCTACTTGTTCATTTATTTTGTTTTTTAGATTCAATTGTTGATAGATATGTATTATCATTTTATTGTTCATATTTTTTATGTTTTTCTTAAAGAAGATCCTTTAACATTTCATATAATAATGGTTTGGTGATGATGAACTCCTTTAGTTTTTTTTCTGTCTGGAAAGCTCTTTATCTGTCCTTTGATTCTAAATGATAGCTTTGCTGATTAGACTAATCTTGGTTACAGACCCTTACTTTTTATCACTTTGAATATTTTTTGCCAATCCCTACTAGCCTGCAACGTTTCTTTTGAGAAATCAGTTGATAGTTTTATGGAAACTCCATTGTAGATATCTAACTTGTAAGTAAGCTTTCTCTCACTGCTTTGAAGATTCTCTCTTGTCTTTTACTTTTGGCATTTTAATTATGATGTGTCTTCGTGTAGGCCTCTTTAGGTTCATCTTATTTGGGACTCTGTACTTCCTTAACTTGTATGTCTACTTCTTTCACCAACTTACGGAAGTTTTCTGTTATTATTTTTCAAATACTTTTCCAATTTCTATCTCTCTCTCTTCTCCTTCCAGCACCCCCATGATGTACATGTTGGTATACCTGAAGTTGCCCGAGAAGCTCCTTACACTACCTTCATTTTTTTTTATTCTTTTTTCTTCTTGTTGTTCTGTTTGGGAGTTTTTTGCTTCCTTATATTCTAAATCACTGATTTGATTCTCAGCTTCATCCCCTCTACTGTAGATTCCCTGTAAATTGTTCATTTCAGTCTATGTATCCTTCATTTCTTACTGGATCTTTTTTTATGGTTTCTATGCCCTTTTTTATGCTGTTGAAGTTCTCACTAAGTTTACTGAGCATCCTTTTAACCAGTGTTTGTAACTCTGATGGTCTGAATGGTTGTTGCTTTGTCGTTTAGGTGTAATTTTTGATATGACTTTGTGAGGAGGCAAGCTGTGTTTAGTTATGTCGCTATCTTGACTAGAATCATTGGATAATATTTCTCATTAGTGTACAGCCGATTTGGGTAAATAAACATAGGACTTCATATTTATCTATCTTAAATATTGTTATTTATCTACCTTAGTCACTCTTCCCTTTGACTGTAGGGCAAATTAAATACTTATTAAATATTTATGTATCTTATGACTTTAAGACAAACCAGATAAGGAAATAACCTTCTTTACTTTTTATTTTTAATTTTCTGGTATTGTAGCAGGTAGGAGGAAGACAAAGATTAAGATGACTGGAAAGCCATCAGAGATTAAATCCTGTGATGGGACATGAACCTCGGCTTTGTGGAGCAGAGCACCTGGGCCCAAAGGGGAAGGGAAGGGCCTTTCCCTGCAGTGTGGAAGATGGTGCATGTGCTGACCAAACAGTCTGAGGTTAACTGGAGAGAAAAGGAGGCCGTGTCCTCAAACTTCATATCAACCTAGGTACAATTATTGTACAATAAATATAGCATGTTTATAAATACATAATAAATCTAATAATATTTTCACTTGTCTCAGAATTATGGATAGTTTCTCAGTGTTTATCCCAGACCTTAGGAATGTGAGCTTGATTCTAGTGATTCTAGTGACTGTGACGTCTTCATTTCTGTCTGGTGAGAACTGGGGCATTGTTTTAAACAGTATGAGGGGAAGGGATCTCCATGCACTTGGATATAATAGATGAGAGGCAAGGTGGGATTTTAGAGGAGATCTAATTTTGGAAAAATTTGGAACTGGATTTGAGTCCCTAATTAAATACGTACCTTAAAGTTCATTCAGAATGCCCACCTACAAAATGAGTATAATTGGACAACAGAATTTTTCAAAAAAAGTAATTTAACCCTTTCAGTATGAGCGCTGGATATATCCGGCGCCCATCTGATGACCTGTGTGGACGAGTGCTGGATATATCCAGCGCCCATACAATGGCTCACAATGGCTCACCTCCTACAGCGGGAGTGTCGGGAGTGTCGCGGCGGAAAGATCGCTCGTACCAAAAGGGTTAAAGGAAACCATAAAGTGCTGATTGTATACATTTAAATCTAATTCTATTTAAGCTAGCCAAATGCTTCACAAGCTTGAAATTGTCTCCCAAGTTCTCTTTCTATACTTAAAATTATGCCTTAGTTTGTCTAAAAACTGTGAAAGAGATTATTACCTCCATCTTCCCTTTGTGCATTTTTGCTACATAAAGATGCACACCCTTGTTTTCAATGTGCATGTCTGTTTGCTTTTACATACTTTTTTTTTTACTTTTTTTATTGTTGTTCAAGTACAGTTGTCTCCATTTTCCCTCCACCACTCCCCCCCACTCCAGCCATCCCCACTTCCCACCCTTGATCCTACCACCCTTTGGTTTTGTCCATGTGTCCTTTATACATGTTCCTGAAAACCCTTCCCCCTTGCCCCTCTTTATCCCTTCCCACCTCTCCTCTGGTTACTGTCAATTTGTTCTTGATTTCAATGTCTCTGGTTATATTTTGCTTGCTTGTTTTGTTGATTATGTTCCACTTATAGGTGATTCTTGTTAAAGGCACTTGGCATAAAGTTTCCCCGCTGTTGACATACACAAGCTTCCTTTTGGTGGAACCTGCTAGACACATCCCTAAGAGAATCCCCTTGATACTTTGAGAAAGACATTGGACTTAAAGTTAGGAAGGAAGAAAAGAAATGTAACACTTATGAAGTGCAATGAGTAGAAGTTTTACCTGTATTTCCTTAACCTTCTCAACAACCCCAAGGAATAGTCATTAATGCACGTACTTTGCGAATGAAGAAATGGGCTTAAAAACATTAAGTTACATGTGCGAGGTTATATATGACAGAACCAATATTTTGAACTGGAAAAAGTGGTATTTGTGCTACCTGTTGCTACCAGAACCAATAAGTAGAGAGAAGGATTGAATCTTTATTGGTATTTTAATCAGATGTCAGTGACCTGAGAAGACAATGGGTTACATACCTTGAAAAACCATCTTGACATTTCAGCCCTGGCTGGTGTGGCTCAGTGGATTGAGCGTGGACTGCAAAGCAAAGGATCACCAGTGTGATTTCCAGTCAGGGCACATGCCTGGGTAGCAGGCCACATCCCCAGTAGGGGGTGCTAGAGAGGTAACCACACATTGAAAAAGGAAAAAAAAAAATCTTAACATTAAAAAAAATATTTTGTTTATTATTTGTAGACAGAAGGGAAGGGAGGGAGAAAGAGAAGGAGAGAAACATCAATGTGTGGTTGCCTCTCATATACCACACACCAGAGAACCTGGCCCACGACCCAGGGATGTGCCCCAGCTGGAAATTGAACCCGTGACCCTTTGTTCACAGGTCAGTGCTCAATCCACTGAGCCACACCAGCCAGGCCATCTTAACATTTTATCTCAAACTGACCTTTTTATAAGGAGAAGAAAGGACAGGTAGGAGGCTTGGGGTAAAAAGGGTTAATGGGATAAGAGTTGTAGTCTGGAGGCAATTTTCCTACTACTTCTTTATCTGTTGATCAACATCTTTATCTAAGTCATAGACATTCCAACCCTGGAACACAATAGCTCAAGTACCATCTCCTTTGCTGGCAGACCCCTGGGACACAAAGGGTAAACTGCTTGTCAACCTCCTGGAGTCACACAGGTCATACATTCCAGTTCCTGAAATAACAGCTTTCCACAAGCATTAATCACTTAAGCCTACCAACTATGACTAAGGCTAACAGCTTTAACTCCTGAGTTCCCCTACAATTTGTGCCCAGTTGTGTCTAATGCACTCTTATCTGTTCTTTTTATACTTCTGAATGCCAACTATCTAAATAACTAAACTTAGGTAAGTTACACTGTTTTCCAACACTATTTACTTCTCAGTGAAATAATACCTTTCTGAGAGCATTTGAGATCTTGCTTCCCAGCATGTCAGTTTGGCTCAAATAAATTCCTATAAAATTTAAAAAAAAAACAAAAATAATAAAATAATACTTTCCCCACCAATCTGTTCATTTTGATATGGTACTCAATAAACAAGTTATAAACTCTCTAATTATGCTCACATAAAAAATTCCCAAGATCTAATGAGTCCAAAGAAATTTCTTTGAGAAACATAAAAGAGAAAATTGGATTATATAAACATTCTTTATTCATTTTTCATCTAGCCATTCATTCAACAAACATTTTTCTAGCTTGTCATCTACCTTATGCAGCACTGCTTTTTAAGGATTGGTGGAATGGTGAAGGGTGAAGGCGCCAGACTGCATATTCCTGCCACTGAGCTCAGTCAACATTTTGGAGCAGGGGAGGTACAGCACTAGAGCAGCATTCAAGAGGTGAGGAAGCAGAGGCCCTGAGAATGAGTGCTTTTCATGATAACAAGGACCATGGCAGAGAACTGATAAAGGCAAAGAGTAGTCCACAAACTCACCAAGAAGCAATAGAGCGGCTTTGAACATGGCTAGTACAATTAGTTTATGAGAATTTAAATAGTGACTACAGTATACACTAGCTATATGACCTTGGACCTGTGCCTTGGTCTCCCTGTCTGTAAAGTGCAGATTATAATATGGTGTTTTATGCTCTTTGAAAACAAAACAAACAGTAAATTCAATCTTAAGAAAGAGTTAATAAAAGTATCATAAAGCATATCACTTATATCTGAAAATATTTTTATTTAAGTACCATGTTGTGGATTACCTTTCTCAGCTGATATGAAATATTTAAATCCAGGAAGCTAAGCAGAAAGTTCATGTTTACTAACTAATCAAGTTGAAACAAGGCTCAAGTAAGACTAAATTTGACTCTGGTCTTTTATGAATGACAGCTTTTCTTCTGTTGTATTTGTCTGCCATTTGATGTAAAAGACAAACATTTTTTAAAATCAAAACGTTAGTGTTTATTAGGAATTATTGAGACAGGGTAGTAAGAAGCTAGGAAAGCTCCTTGGCAAGTGGAAAAGAGAAACTGAGACAGATAACTGAACACAATGGGAGAGCAATTTACACACAGACACAAAAGGTCACCTCCCTGGAGATAACAGCTAGGCCTCAGCTGTGTTTCAGCTCCAGGCCCAGGAAAGCAGCTAAACCAGGTGGGCGATACCAGAACCAGTTGTAATAACTAAGAACTCCCTGTCCTGTCACTGACCAATCAGTGGAGATCATGACCCTGAAAGGGCTCGCCTGGAGAACTGATGAATACTCTACTGGAACCCTCCCCTGAGAACTCCCCTAAGGTCCTCCCCTGCAAGAAAGGGATAGAAGCTTCCAGACAAAGAACCCGGTGCACTTGCTCTCCCTCTGGGGAGCAACCAGCACTGTCTCCTCTCCCTTATCCGTCCCCCACTTCTTTTTCCATAGATACTCGTCTCCTAAACTCTAAGGCAATGGCCATCTGGCAGCTTGTCCCCTGAACCCGCCCCTAAGGCCTCCCTTTGCTCTGACTTGCCAGTGATCTTTGTAAGGCAGCGCAGCCTAGGCTCTCTTGTTGTTTCTTCTATGCTAAGCCCTTTCTTGTTTCATCGTCCTCAGCTTTAATAAATGTATCTTCATAGTCACCTGGATGTGTGTTGTGAGATCTTTCCTAATGAAGTCAAGAATCCACACAATACAGACTTCCGGCCAAGATGGAGGCGTAGGTAGATACACTGTGCCTCCTCGCACAACCAAAAGACGGACAACAACAAATTTTAAAACAAAAAACAACCAGAACTGACAGAAAATTGAACCGTATGGAAGTCTGACAACCAAGAAATTAAAGAGGAAACTTTCATCCAGACCAGTAGGAGGGGCGGAGAGGACTTGCGCGGCAGGGTGGTGGCTGGCAGACCGGGGAAAGGCGCGGTGGGCCGGGAGAGTCGGTGGCTGCGGACCGGGCATTCCACTCCCTCGTGAGGATAAACTGGGAGGAACAACTGGGGAGCGAGACAGACTGCGCAACCCAGAGTTCCAGGTCCGGGGAAATAAAGCCTCAGGGCCTCTGACTGAAAACTCCTCTGGGGGTTGAGGTGGCGGCAGCGGGAGTAACTTCCAGCCTCACAGGAGAGTGCGTTGGAGAGACCCACAGGGCCCTAGAGTGTACATAAGCCCTCCCACCGGGAATCAGCACCAGAATCAGCACCAGAGGGGCCCAATTTGACTGTGGGTAGTGTGGAAAGTGACTGAAAATCGGCAGAGAGCGGAGCAAGCGCCATTGTTCCCTCTCGGACCCCTCCCCCACAAACAGCGTCACAACGCAACGATGTGGCCGCCCCGCCCTGGTGAACACCTAAGGCTCCGCCCCTTACTATGTAACAGACGCGCCAAGACAACAAAAATGGCCCAAATGAAAGAACAGATCAAAGCTCCAGAAAAAATACAACTAAGTGATGAAGAGATAGCCAACCTATCAGATGCACAGTTCAAAACACTGGTAATCAGGATGCTCACAGACTGGATTGAATTTGGTCACAAATTACATGAACAAATGAAGGATACGCTAAGTGAAATGAAGGAAAATGGACAGGGAACCAACAGTGATGGGAGGAAAACCGGGACTCAAATCAATGGTGTGGACCAGAAGAAAGAAAGAAACATTCAACCAGAACACAATGAAGAAACAAGAATTCAAAAAAATGAGGAGAAGCTTAGGAACCTCCAGGATGTCTTGAAACTTTCCAATATCCAAATCATAGGGGTGCCAGAAGGAGAAGAGGAAGACCAAGAAATTGAAAACTTATTTGAACAAATAATGAAGGAGAACTTCCCTAATTTGGCAAAGGAAATAGACTTCCAGGGAGTCCAGGAAGCTCAGAGAGTCCCAAAGAAGCTGGACCCAAGGAGGAACACACCAAGGCACATCATAATTACATTACCCAAGAGGAAAGATAAAGAGAGAATCTTAAAAGCAGCGAGAGAAAAGGAAACAGTAACCTACAAAGGTGTGCCCATCAGACTGTCAGCTGATTTCTCAAAAGAAACCTTACAGGCAAGAAGGGGCTGGCAAGAAGTACTCCAAGTCATGAAAGGCAAGGACCTACATCCAAGATTACTCTATCCAGCCAAGCTATCATTTAGAATGGAAGGGCAGATAAAGTGCTTCCCAGATAAGGTCAAGTTCAAGGAGTTCATCATCACTAAGCCCTTATTATATGAAATGTTAAAGGGACTTATCTAAGAAAAAGAAGATCAAAAATAGGAACAGTAAAATGACAACAAACTCACAGCTATTAACAATTGAACCTAAAACAGAAACAAAAACAAACTAAGCAAACAACTAGAACAAGAACAGAATCACAGAAGTGGAGATCACATGGAGGGTTATCATCAGGGGAGTGGGTGGGGAGAGATGGGGAAAAGGTACAGGGAATAAGAAGCATAAATGGTAGGTAGAAGATAGACAGGGGGAGGTTAAGAATAGTATAGGAAATGTAGAAGCCAAGGAACTCACATATATGATCCATGGACATGAACTAAAGAGGGGGAATGTGGGGGGGAAGGGATGTGCAGGGTCGAGGGGGGGGGGGAGATGGGACAACTGTAATAGTATAATCAATAAAATATTTTTTAAAAAAAAGAATCAACACAATACAGCTGGCCCTAGGAAGACCCACTCAGGGCCAGGGCCCTGTCTGGTAACATTATGAACTAATAACTAATTAAGAGCTAATTAAGAGAATTCATAAAATATGACCATGTAGGAGATTTTAATGGCTCATAAATTGTACTTATTGTTAATCATTTCCAACATGAATGGAGCTTAAAAACGGACTTACAGCATTTGGAATTTTTTTTTTCTTGTTATCTTAATCTTCTTGGATTGCTATAACAAAACACCATATACTTGGTGGCTCAAAAAACAGAAGTTTATTTCTCACAGTCCTGTAGGCTAGAAAGTTCAAGATCAAGGTGCTGGCAGGGTTGGTTTCTTTTGTAGACAGTCATCGTCTTGCTGCATGCTCTTCTGACCTCTTTTTTGTGTTTGTGCTTGGGAAGGAGAACTCTCTGGTATCTCTTCTGTGGGGTATTAATCCCATTATGGAGTTTCCAACTTTATGACCTCATTTAACCTTAATTACTTCCATAAAGGACTGTCTCCAAATCTAGTCATATTTGGGAGGGTAAGGACTTCAACGTATATTGGGAGGTGCAAAACATTCAGTTCATAACACTGGTCTAAAACTAATTCCGTTTGTTTTCCAGTATTATAATCCCCACCCCACCCATGACTATGATTTCCCAGTGTTTGCAAAGAGCTGACATGTTGTCTTCCTTCTACAGGAGTTCACAAGGAGCCTAAAGAAATTAAAATGCTTTTGGGCATCTCAGTAGCAAAAGACAGCGGGGAGCTATACCTCAACACAATTATTCACCCCACTCCCACATCTGGTGCCCCTAGTACTAACCTAGACCTTGGTATCCTTTTCAGGAAGTTCTCATTTAGGAATTTTGTTGGAAAGAGGGAAGATAGCATTTAAATTGAAGGTCCTCTGACTACATTAAAAAATAGTTTATTAACATTTTTGAAAGTATAAATACATGCAAAAAAAAAGTTTAGTCCCAAATTTTACTTCCCAATAACCCATATTGTGGTTTTTATAAAGTACTTGAGATTAGAAAAATTCAGGTGGTACAGAAAATGAAAAGTAGAGCCTCTATCCCTCATTGTTCCAATGCTTTACCCCAAAAGTAATTATTGTTAATATTCATTCATTTATTTCTTTTAAAATAGTTGCTGAGCACCTGCTATATGCTGAGCACTCTTCTGAGAGCTGGGAACATGGAGGTACACAGCACATGTCATGTCTCCGCCTCCTGATGCTTTCATTTTAGTGGATGAGGCAGATGATAAACAAATACATAATCTGAAACTAATACAGAATAATATTGAATGTAAACTGTAATTGAAAAGTCGTATCAGGAAGTATTGGCAGAGGGTCTCTTTATGAGGCTTGGGCTTCTCATAGCATGGCCAGTGGGTTCTGAGGAGGAATGTCCCAACAGCGACCAAGGCAAATGTTGCAAGTACTTTTATGATCTAGCCTTCGAAGTCCCAGGACATCCCAGTTGCCATATTCTAATGACTAAGCAAGTCGCTTAGCCAGCCCAGATTCAAGGGGAGGGAAAACAGACTTTATCCTTGATGATGGGGAGAGAAGGTTACATTGCAGAAGAACAGGTATTATGACCAACTTTGGAAAGTATGACTCACCACACACAGTGTTTGGCATTTTGCTTTTTACTCTTCAAAGTACACTTGGAATTCTTTTACATATCAGCATACAGAGAACTGCTTCATTCTTCTTTAATAGGTCTGTAGTAGTTTGTTATGACTGTAATAATTTCTTTAATGACTTCCCTATAGAAGGGTATTTAGATTCTCAAAACACGGCTACAACGATCATTCTAATGCTCATATATAGCAGACTTTTGCCAATGTAGCCAAAGTTTAAATGCCTGCACTTAAAAAGTTTTATAGTTATTGTCTATAGATTCATTTACAAACAATAATAATGTCACAAAGTATCAGAAATCAAAGATATTGTAGGCCAATATTTGTTACATGGACCTCCTGTGTCCTAGCTAAAAATGTAGATTCCTAGCCCTGGCCGGATGGCTAGAGTGTTGTCCAGATATGCCAAGGTTTCAGGTTCAATCTCCAGTCAAGGCATATACCAGTGGAACAACAAAAATCAATATTTCTCTCTTTTTCTCTCCCTCCCTCTCTCTCCTTCTCTCCCTTCCTCTCTCTCTCAAATTAATAAATAAAATTTTTTTTGAAATGCAGATTCTTGTGCCCCATAATTATGAGATTAGACTCTCCAGGGTGGGGTTCTAGGATCTGTATTTTCAGAGATTCCTTGGTGATTCTGTTTTTTCCCAATTATTACTATTTTTTAAAAGTTAGACTATTTTATCAGGAGTATTTATTTATTGTTTAGGCATAATCTATTAAACTGTTTCTTTAGTTTTTAGGAAGAACAATTTAAGACTCTAATTTTATTGTGACTCTCACAGAAAATCTCATTTTGTTAGATGCCTGGAATTCAGTTTAAAATCCAAATTCTTGGATTAGATAGATTCTTTTTTCTTTATTTATTTTAATTTTATTGAATTTATTGGGGTGACATTGGTTAATAAAATTATATAGGTTTCAAGTGTACAGTTCTATAACACCTCATCTCTATGTGACATTGTGTGTTCACCACCACAAGTCTCTTTCCATCAACCATTTAATCCCTCTATACTCTTTTCTACCTCCCCCACTCTCCCCTGATTGGTTCTTCTGTATTTTAAAGTTTGAGAACAATGATTTGCTGCAACCACCTCACTTCATAAATCGGAAAACTGAAAGGAGATTGATGGCTGCTTTGTACTTTCCTTATGTTCTTGTTGAATTCTTTTTTTAAATATATTTTATTGATTGTGCTATTACAGTTGTCTCATTTTCCCCCCTTCATTTCCCTCTGCCTTGCCCCCCCACCCCCGCTCCCACCAGCATTCCCTCCCCTTGGTTCATGTACAAGGGTTGTACATATAAGTTCTTTGGCTTCTACATTTCCTATACTATTCTTAACCTCCCCCTGTCTATTTTCTACCTACCATTTATGCTTCTTATTCCCTGTAACTTTTCCCCTTCTCTTCCCCCACCAGTTTCCCACTGATAACCCTTCATGTGATCTCCATTTCTATGATTCTCTTTCTGTTCTAGTTGTTTGCTTAGTTTGTTTTTGTTTTTGTTTTTTTTGGGGGGGTTCAGTTGTTGATCATTGAGTTTGTTGTCATTTTACTGTTCATGTTATTGTTTTTGGTCATCTTTTTTTTTAGATAAGTCCCTTTAACATTTTATATAATAAGGGCTTGGTGATGATGAACTCCTTGAACTTGACCTTATCTGGGAAGCACTTTATCTGCCCTTCCATTCTAAATGATAGCTTGGCTGGATAGAGTAATCTTGGATGTAGGTCCTTGCCTTTCATGACTTGGAATACTTCTTGCCAGCCCCTTCTTGTAGGGGCCCAGAAAGCCTGTGTGGGGTCAAGGATAGGGTCTGGCACCACAGGTGTGGTGACTGGGCCTGGTTTCCGGCCTCGGGGCTATCTTGGGTCACGATTGATCTCCATACCTTTGAAAAAGCAGCTGCATTATCTTTCTCATTAACTCTTATCTTTGGCATGTACCCAGGAGATATGTAAGTCTGGCAACATCCGGTCTCTGAGGGGAGAGATAGACCTTGAAAGTCTAGGAAATAAGTTACTTTTATCAAAGAGTTGCTCCTTTGATCTCCATGTACTCAAGATTGTATTTAAGCCTTGAGGCTGCCCAATAAACTTGCCTTATGCCAGCAGAGCATTTGGTCCTCTCCATTATTCAGTCCCTCGCTCAGCCTCACGACCACCCTTGCCGCAGCGGGCTGCGGCACCTTCTTGCCTGTAAGGATTCTTTTGAGAAATCAGCTGATAGCCTTATGGGAACTCCTTTGTAGGTTACTGTCTTCTTTTCTCTTGCTGCTTTTAAGATTCTCTCCCTCTCACCTTCTTGCCTGTAAGGATTCTTTTGAGAAATCAGCTGATAGCCTTATGGGAACTCCTTTGTAGGTTACTGTCTTGTTTCTCTTACTGCTTTTAAGATTCTCTCCCTCTCTTTAATCTTGGGTGATGTAATTATGATGTGCCTTGGTGTGTGCTTCCTTGGTTTCAACTTCTTTGGGACTCTCTGAGCTTCCTGGACTTCCTGGAAGTCTATTTCATTTGCCAAGATGGGGAAGTTCTCCTTCATTATGTTTTCAATTTCTTGCTCTTCCTCTTCTCCTTCTGGCATCCCTGTGATTTGAATGCTGGAACATTTAAATCTGTCCCTGAGGTTCCTAAGCCTCTCCTTATCTTTTTTTAAAAATTCTTCTTTCTTCATTCTGTTCTGGTTGAATATTTCTTTCTTCCTCCTGGTCCAAACCATTGATTTGAGTCCTGGTTTCCTTCCCCTCACTGTTGGTTCCCTGTGCATTTTCCTTTATTTCACTTAGCATAGCCTTCACATTTTCCTCTATTTTGTGACCATATCTAACCAATTCTGTGAACATCCTGATTACCAGTGTTTTGAACTGTGCATCTGATAGGTTGGCTATCTCTTTGTCGTTTAGTTGTATTTTTTTCTGGAGTTTTGATCTGTTCTTTCATTTGGGCCACTCTTTTGTCTTGGCTCGCCTGTTACGTAGTAAGGAGAGGAGCCTTAGGCATTTGCCAGTGTGGGGCAACCCACCTTGCTGCGTTGTGGCGCTGTACATGGGGCAGGGGTCTGAGAGGGAAGTGTTGCTTGCTCAGCTCTCCGTGGGCTCTCAGCCACTTCCTCTGCTACCCACAAGCAAATATGGCCCTTTGGGTGCTGATTCCTGGGTGAGTGTTTTTGTGTACATTCTAGGACCCTGTGGGTCTCTCCAATAAACTCTCCTATGAAGCTGGGAACTTCTCCCATGCTACAACCCCCACAGATTTTTTTGGTCAGAGGTTTTGAAGTTTTATTTCCCTGTGCTGGAACCCTGGGTTGCGCAGTCTGTCTCACTCCCCAGTTGTTCCTCCTGGTTTATACATGCACAAATGTGGGGCCACTCAGTCTTCCAGCTGCTGTCCTCTCCACCCTGGTTGCCCGTCTCTGCCCCTCCTATCAGTTTGGATAGACCTCTCTTCTTTAACTCCTTGGTTGTTGGACTTCCATACAGTTTGATTTTCTGGCAGTTGTGGTTGTTTTTTGTTTTTAAATGTGTTGTTGTCCTTCTTTTGGTTGTGCAAGGAGGCACAGTGTATCTACCTATGCCTCCATCTTGGCCAGAAGTAGCCTCCAGTTGAATTCTTTAACACAAAATATTCTCTTCAAAAAATGGGTTATTCAAGAGAAGCAACATTAAGTATCTCAAAAATTCCAGAATTTAGCATCATGCTGGGTTTGTGATAAGAGTGCAATGTGGCCCTGACCAGTGTGGCTCAGTTGGTTGAGCATTGTCCTGCAAAGCAAAAGGTTGCCTATTCAGTTCCTGGTCAGGGCACATGCCTGGGGCGCGGGCGTCATCCCTGGTCGGGGTGCATACGAGAGACAACTGATCGATGTTTCTCTCTCAGATCAATGATTCTCTCTTTTTCCCTGCCTTCCCCTCTTTCTAAAAATAAATAAATTTTAAAAAGTGAAAAGAAAGAGCTCAATATGTATTTACTGTATGTCAAAGTCAACTTACCATATATGCAGAATTTATTTCTAAACTTTCAATTCCATTTCATTGATCTGTAAGTTTATCCTTAGGCCAGTATCACATTGTCTCGATTATTGTGGCTTGTTAGTAAAAAGATTCTTTCCTTGACCCAAATTTAGTCATTTGCCTCTGAGTCCTCTTCTTGACTGAGCTTCAGACTCGACTTGGCATATGAGAACTGCAGTCTCTCCGCACAATGTTTACCAACCCCTGCACTAAGAGATTTGGACAAACACTAGCACAATTTCTTCCAAGATCAGAGAAGACTGGGTGTGTCCAGGGTGGTATGACCATACCAGTTCCTAACAGTGCAAGGCTGTATCCCTGGTGTGACGCCCTCAGCCCCCCTAAGTTCCTCCCTGAGAAATCTCAACGCTGCCATAAGAATTTACTGTTTGTTCCGGTCAAAACCTGACTCTAGGCCCCGACCTCCCTTTTCTTAGAGTGTTTACTTTTGAAACTTGCAATTGCACATCCTTTCTCTGTTTCTTTGAGATGAATCTTCTATGACCCCTAAGAACTTCTTGCTCCAGGACCTGGGAGCCATCCTTTGAAAATGGAATCATCGAACTTCCGGCCAAGATGGAGGCGTAGGTAGACACCCTGTGCCTCCTCGCACAACCAAAAGACGGACAACAACAAATTTTAAAAGAAAAAACAACCAGAACTGACAGAAAATCGAACCGTATGGAAGTCCGACAACCAAGAAACTAAGAAACATACATCCAGACCGGTAGGAGGGGCGGAGAGGACTCGCATGGCGGGGC